>JABUQX010095077.1:27500-35000 GCA_015478945.1 Trachelipus rathkii
ATCATCCGTTCCCTTTTCATCCAACATACTAAATATTTAAACTCAGAAACTTATTCCAGTTGCTCACCATCTAATATGACTTCACACCGTGGACTCTCCTCACTCATTACTATAACCTTACTCTTATCTACATTTACTTTCAAACCTCTCCTTTTATGCACCCAACCAAACCCCTTTACCAATCCTCTCAAACTCTCTTCAGATTCACCACACAAATCCAAATAACCCGCATACAATAAGCAGGGCACCCTCCACTCTCTTCCATTCTCCATCATTCTAACACCTTCCCCTCCATCATTCTTTCATAATCCTATCCATGTACAAATTAAATAACCAGAGAGACATAACACATCTTTACCTCACTCCGCTATTAATTTAAACCAATCACTTTCAACTCCATTTATTCTTAGATATATATGCTTCACTATCGTCATATATACTTTTGACCTATCCAGAAGCCTACCACCATCCCTATACACTTAACTGAGATCTTGTTATGGTATTCTTGACACCCAGACACTGTTATAACCCACAACTGAATCAATGGTTCTTGATATTTCTAATCTTCACTTTACGTAAAATTTATTTCCCTCATCCCCATATCCACTTGCACCTTGCTCTTCACCAATCAAACCTTCAGTCAGTCGACGTACTCTTTCAACCAAAATAACAGCATATATCTTTCCTACAACACTCAATAAACTAATTTCCATATAGTTACTGCAGTTCCCTTATCCCCCTTACCCTTATATAAGGGTACTATTACTGCTCTCCTCTAATCTCTCGAAACTATACCCTCCATACACGCTTTGTTGCACAACTTCCAAATCCATTCAATCACCATCTAGACTCCATTCTTGATCATCTCACCAGTAATTCCATCTATGCCTGCAGATTTACCATTCTTCAACTTTCTCACCCTACCCATTACCACCTCCTCAAAATACCCATTTCTTCATGCACCACCGAACCCACACAAATTCTCTATCACTTCTTCATTACTGCCAGTGTTATGTAGATTTTCCAAGTATTTCCTCCTCATCCTCACTCTTCTCACATCCATTTCATCAGTTACGAAAGCACCATCCCTATTCATTATTCTATGCAGATTCCTTTAACTCTCATTCTTAACATTACGCGTTTCCTTCCAGTAAAGCATCCTATTCCTTTGTAAGTCTTCATTGATCCTTCTCCAAACTGTTCATATACCTCATTTTTTCCTCCTAGTATGCAACTTTTAGTCTTCCTTTTTTCCTAGTTATATAATCGCAAACATCTTTTTTTTGAGACATCATCATTTGCTTTTAGCACATTCAGCACGCCTCTTTTTTACTTTTTTACAGCTTGCATCACCTCTTCATTCCATAATTCACTGTTGAGATTCTTACTTCCTACTTCTGCACATCCACACATTTCTCTTGCACTACCAACAAAGGCTTCCTTCATTTGTGTCCTGATTTGTTCAGTTTCATCTTGTTAACAATCAACTGATTTATTTGCAAGCACTCTTAAATACTTTTCCTTGTTACCTTGTTCACTTAATTTCTCCTTCTTAATTCTTCCCCCTTCCTTTCCATCCAAGCCCCCACTAACTTAATCTTACATAAAACAACATATTTAACCGATAACCCCATCCCCAGCCCCCTCACTGATTTAGCATCCATCACATACTTCAACGTCTTCTTCTTTACAAATACAAAATCAATAATACTTTTCACTTCGATACCATCTCTACCTGCACCAACTCTACTATACTTATGAAACTCTTGTGTTTAAAGAAAGTATTACTCACACACATACCTCTCTCTCTTCACAGAAATCAATCACCTTACTACCATTCTCAGGAAAAAGCAGGAAACGAAGATCGTTGATAAAAAGTAGAAAAACAGTTAAGAATAGGACAGAAGAAACCTAATGACACCACTATTGATAGATTTCGAGAATTACAGGTGGTCGTTAACAACAACACGACCGGAAAGGAAAACAGAGAGAAAAATAAATGACGATATGTCTTGCGCCACATCAAAAAAAATCACCGGAATGGCAAAGAACTGAGGACCAAGAGTCATAAAGAAGGTAAAGAAGATCATCAGTTGAGCATTCCTTATTGAAGAAATACTTGCGATCTAAAATAAGACTCGAACGTTAAAAATGTATTTAAATTTTTTTATGTTAAAGATAGATTCGAAAGCTTTGGAAAAAATAAATATGATTAATTAAAGCAATAGGACGGCAGTAAGGCTGAGGGATTCCCATTCTTGGCACAGGCTGAATAAGATTATTCAACCAGCAGAGTGAAAGTTTGAAAGTGGTAAGCAGAGATGAAGCAGTTTATCAAGGCAGGGAAGTTCAGAGGCACAAGGTGTGAGAATCGCAGCAAGGATATCGCCAGGACCAAAGGGTTTCTTAGTGTTAAGCTCATAGGAGAGCACAAATAAATCTTTGGATGAAATACTTACGTTAGACAATAATGTGTCTAGGTGGAGGAGAAATAGCTTCGGATTCGTCTAGAGTGGAATTAGTCACAAAGCTTTGATCGAGAAATTCAACTTTAGCAGCAGAAGGTAGGATAGCAGTACTACTGCCGTCTGAAGAAACAAGTAAAAGAAAAGAGGAAGGGCCAATTTAAAGTTGACAGTTTTTACAAAATGCCAAAAAGAGCGTGAGGTAAATGAACCAGAAAATTGCTACATTTTCCACGAAGAGAAGAGTTTATTAGTGTCTCGAGGAAAAGGAGTTTCAAAAATACGGTAAGTTCTGAAGGGATAATAGCACGAGAACATGCAGAGTTAAACCAGGCTTATTAGTTTTTGCTGAAGGAAATGTAAATGGAATAAACGCTTATGGTTATTCGATCTACACATTACGAGAGACCTCTACCACCGAAACAGCAAACTGACGGCAAAGAATGACCAGTGAGCATCACCAAAGGGCCAAACACGTCTACTTTTCGGAGGCGGGATCAGTTCCAGAGGAAGACCTGAAGAGACAGAAAAAGATAAAGATATAAGGTGATCGAAGGAGAACAAAGGTGAAAAGACTTAAACAATAATATACACTACAATACACACACAACGACTTAACCCCTCCCCCCCTTTCTCATCCCCCCATTACTCCTTTTCTCGAGCTCCAGTTGTCAATTTACTACCTACCCCCTTTCCGTTGTTGCCATGACTTAACAATCATTTTAGCCCCTAACCCTACCCCATTTGAGTTCTCTCTCGCACACTACACTAAAATTAGCTATATAATCATATACAACCACATAATATATATCCACTATCACACACACACACAATCACAACCATGCGTTTCTGCGTACGCGCCACTTTTTAGCTTATATATACGCCTGGCCCCTCAAGGCTCGCACCGAGTGATTCACCTTACGATCATTTTACCGAGCGCCACTCATATTAATTATATCTATATACATAGACTGTAAATTAAGAAAAGATCTAGCATGTTGGCTACATCTCGAAGACGATCATGAATGTGGCTAGGAGGAAGTTTCACCATCTATTCAAGGTTGTTCTGAATAGAGAAACAACATCTTGAGAACTAAAGGAAAGGTATTAGTGATGACGATCATTGGAATCACCCAAAATGATAATTTCTAAGAATGTACAAGAGGATGTATTCTATTTTAAAGTTTATATTGTCGAGAGTTTAAAGACACTCAGATAGAATTAGGTGATATAATCCGACAGAACAGATGAATTGTGGATTTTCAAGAGAACATATGCACATAAAGTGGAAAATTCAAATTCTAACTCAAAGCAAGAAAACAACGACGTTGCGCATGCGCGTATGCCGAACAACCATCGTTGGCTGAAAATTGAAGACAGAGACACTATGAGAAAAGAGAGTAGCGTCTTCTAATGGAGTGTTAAGGCACCAGAGTTTCGGATAAAAACAAGAAATGAGGTTTACAAGAAGAGAGGTGGCGTTCAACAATGTGGAAATTCCACCGCACCCGCCACCCGCACCCGCCACGGGTCGGGTCCGCCACCGCCACCGGTCCGGTTTGCCTTTCGCCTTTCGTCGGTCGTTCGCATCGTCTTTTCGCGTCATTGAGGAGAGAGGGAGTTTTTCTCCCCCCCTCTCTTATCCCCCATTCGTGATATATATAAAATTTCGGAGCGAGATGGAACTCGAATCTCGTCCTCCCAGCCCCTTCAGCTCAGCGTGGTCAGGTAGACCGAAGCTTAACCGCTTTCGCTTGAAAGGGCCTTTCAGGTAGTGGAATAAATAAGATTTATAAGTGAATTTTTCCCTGAATGGAGCTCATGGCTATTTTTATCATTAAAAATACGAAGAGAGAGAGAGAGAGAGAGAGAGAGAGAGAGAGAGAGAGAGAGAGAGAGAGAGAGAGAGAGAGAGCATATATATATATATATATATATATATATATATATATATATATATATATATATATATTATATATATATATATATTTATATAATATAATATATATATATATATATATATATTATATATATATATATATATATACTATATATATATGATATATATAGTATATATTATATATATTATATATTATATATATTATATAGTATAAATATATATTTTATAATATATATATATATATATATATATATATATATATATATATATATATAATAAATATATGTATATATATATTAATAATATATTAATATATATATTATATATATATATATATATATATATATATATATATTTACTACTACCCTGACTTATTACAACTAATATTACTACTACTACGTCACCAATTACTACTACTACTACTACAACGACAACTACTACTGCTACTACAACTACTACTACTACTACTACTACTACTACTACTACTACTACTACTACTACTACTACTACGACGACGACGACAATTACAACTACTACAACTAATACTACTACTACTACGTCGCCAATTACTACTACTACTACAACAACTACTACTGTCCTGACTGCTACTGCTACTACAACAACAACTACTACTACTACTACTACTACTACTACTACTACTACTACTACTACTACTACTACCACTACTACTACTACGACGACGACAATTACAACTACAATTAATGCATCGATGCATCTATGCATTAATGCATCGATGCATCGATGCATTAATGCAATAAGGCGTTAATGCTTTATTGCTTTATTGCTTTATATCATATTTTAATATGTAATGGGTCTATTTATTAAAACTATTATTATTATTATTATTATTATTATTATTATTATTATTATTATTATTATTATTATTATTATTATTATTATTATTATTATTATTATTATTATTATTATTATTATTATTATTATTATTATTACTTCGCGTTTTTCAACCTAAGACAACTAAAATTATTTTAAAGTTTATTTTAAAATAATTTGGATTTGTTTTTATCCACGTTAAAGAATAAATAAATAAAATAAATGGATGGAAAAGGAAAGAGTAGTATGAAATAATTTTTATTTAAGTTTCGATATGAATGAAATAATATAATTTTTAATTAAACTGCACATTCGTAAAAGAAATATATATATATATTTATAATTTATATAAATATATTAATATATATATATTATTTATATATATTATATATATATAATATAAATATATATTATATATATATATATATATATATATATATTATATATATATATAATAATATTAATATATATCTCTCATATTAGGAAGGCACGATATTAAACTATTATCTATTCTTTTTATTATCATTATTTGTTTTTATCATTGTTTTTATTATTTTAAAATTTAAAACAAACTTTCGTAATTAGAAATAAAATTATTATTTTTACTCTAACACGCAGATTCGTAAACAACATCCGTTTTGCCTACTTGTGAATTGGAGGTTAAGCCTTAGCTTTAATTCCCCTCCACTGTGATTGGTCGCAGAATTATAATATGTGCCTTGTGAATTGGAGGGAGTAAACTTATGCTCAATTAGCCCCCCATTGTGTTTTGCCGATAATTATATATGATCCCTTGTGAGTTTAAACTCGTTTCAAACTATAGTCGCTTTAGCTGTCGAGCTGTGAGTAAGTTCTCTACTCTATCTTAAAAGTGTTCCATTTCCAGGAAGAGCGCAATATGGTTCGTCTTAATAGGTATACATCTGTACAAGATATCATTCAGTGGGAAGTTAAGATACCGGGATGTGGAGTTGCATTCTTATATAAAAGAAACCCGAATGGAACTGAATTTTTCACGTGTGTTAGTAATTCATCATATTACAACGCAAAGCGTGTTTTCATGAGTTCCGATGAATTACTGTGTATATGTAATCACATAGACGACTGGCTTACTGAATACTTTAACCCTAATGCGGATTTAAACTACTCGAAAACAGTTATCAGCCAGAGCAAAGGAGCAAAGGACAAACAGCTTACTCTAACCTTCTCTAAACATGTAAACACCGTCCGAATGGAAGTTAGACTATGGGAAAGGGCTAGTGGTTTAGAAGTTTTTGAACGTACCTCGCATGGATTCTACATCTTAGGAATACAACAGCTGAAGTATATGTCAGAGGTGCGCAGGAGGGTGATAAGGCATATGAAGAGAGTGAGTGTGTTATCTAACTATGTAACAGTCGTTCATTATATGTTATACCAGGAATACTACGCATTCAAGAAAATGCTGGTTGATGATTCTGAAACTGTTATTAAACGATTCCTAGACACTATTGATGTGCAGAAATTCATACATCTTCTTAGGAAACAATGGCAAGAAAGTATTTACGCTGACGATCCAGAGGCCAAACATACTATGATATCTGAGAGGGAGCTTTTTACATATGTGCTTTCGGATGGTGTTGATGAGATACGTACCTACATGAAGGATAACGATATAAATGACTGGCATATTTGTAAAGATTTACAGAGTATTAATCTTGAGTCTTCGTGAACCTCCTGGGAATGTCTATAACAGTGTTATACACCCTTATAAATATTTTTAATATTACTGTAAAATGTATTTTAATTATAAAATATTTTAAGATGTAACTTTCTTATATTTATGTTAAAAATATGGAGGTCTGTGATTTTATAATTCTAATTATAACCTTACTGGTTTTTAAATGAAGTTAGTGTTTTATTATCATGAAGTAGACGTTCGTATATAATAATATATATAATATATATATATATATATAATATCATATATATTATATATATATATATATATATATATATATATATATTATACTATATTATACATATATAGTACTCTCACAAATTCGAAAGTTGCATTGTAACATCGAGCACGCCACGAGTATGGATGTGGTAAATTCAGTTCTTCCAGCCCTGCCTACATGTATGGTGGCGGACCCACAGGCTGCGGTAACCTTTCCCTGCTATTAAACTATAAATGATGGTGAATTTTTGAACATACACCTGTGAAAATAAATCTGGTGCGCTACAGTTGTATTCCAGAGAAAGCTTTTTAATTGATATATAATGTGTAGTAGAATTCATGAA
>JABUQX010095078.1:0-5000 GCA_015478945.1 Trachelipus rathkii
GGCAATATGTGAGCTACCGAAGTTATTTTTTATTCCAATATTTATAATTCATTAATAGATATTTTTTACTAGTTATTAAATCTTTAAATTAGCAAAAATGGCTTAATTACTAATAAAAAAAAAATCATAACACGATTTTTCATGCACCACTGTTTACGTAAGTAAAATAAAAATTATTTATATATCGCTACGATATATATATATATAATAAATATATAGTATATATATATATACTATTATATATTATATATATATATACTATATCACATATATAAATATTAAATATAATATATAATATATATATTAATATATCATTTATATAGTATCATGATACTTTATAAATATATTATATACTAATATACTATATATATATGGATATTATACTTATATATATATACTATATATAGTATAGTATATATCATATATATAATATAGTATATATATATATATATATACTACTTATATTTGACACACACGAATGCAAAATTGAAAGGATTATATAGTACTACTTACTAATATATATCATATTACTAGATATATATATATACTATATATATATAAATATAAGTATATATATATATTATATATATATATAACTATTATAGTAGATATATACTGTTATATAGTACTAGTTATAATACTATAGTATCACTATATTAATATATATATATAAGATTATATATATATATATATATATATATATACATATATTAAATAATATATATACATATACTATGATATATATTAGTATATATATATATATATACCTATATATATATATTTAGTAATATTATATATAGTATATATATATATATAAGTACTATATTATATATATATATATTATATATAGATACTATATAGTATATATATAATATTAATCCAATATTATATATATATATATATTATATCCCAGGGGCTACTTGAAGATTATACTTGACAAATTAAACTTTAGTATTATATTATATATATATATAATATATATTAATATTATAATATTATTATATATATATACTATATATATATAAATAATAATATATTTTTAATGTATTATGGATGTAGCATAGCATGTACATGTAATGTAGTATGTAGCATAGATATTTAGTAATATATAACTATATATATATATATATGATATATATACTATATTAATATATATAATATATATATATGTATAATATTATATATATATATATAAAATATTAGTATAGTATATACTAATAGTTATATATATATATATATAATATATATTATATATATATATATATATATATATATATATATTATATATAATATATAAATATATAGTATTAATATATATATATATATATTATTATATATATATATACTATATAAAATATATATATATATATATATATATATATATATATAATAATATATAGAGAGAGAGAGAAGAAGAGAGAAAGACAGAGAGAGAGATATTCAAAATTTTCTTATTTTCCAATTTAGACGAAAACTGCAAATAAACCTACAATTAAAGCCTACGAAAAATTTGAAATAATGAACAAAATTTTGAATCTCCTCTCTGGTCTATTCTCGCCTCCTTCCCCTCAGAAATATATTAAAAAACAATATGTACCTGTAAATTTTTGCCGTATCTTTTCCGTCGTAAACAACAAGCTATTGATGCAGGCCTTTTCCTATATATTATATATGAATATGAAGATCTTGTACGCCCAAGCTTAAAATTTACTCTTCAAGAACAGTATAGGAGGGAAATTCCAATGAATTTTAATTATTATAATTGTATTACTAAAGTAGTTGATTTTCATTAAATTTATCTTATTAATCAGTCTTTTTTTCACTGCATATAAAATTTTGAATAATTTAGTTAACTTTACCCTTTAATTTATTTTATTAAACTCAAAAATATTGGGTAGAAGCTACCTACCCTGCCTACCCTATGAATACGTCTGTATATATATAATATTATATAAGTATATAATATATAATAGTATATATATATAATATATTATAGTATATATATATATATAATATATATATATATATATTATAAAATATAGAACTGTCCTGTAAAAAAGGATGTTAACGTATATTATATCGAACGAGCGGATGATAATCGATTTTTTTTCGCTTATTTCAGGCAATAGAGCGTGAGGTTGACAAAAAAGTTTTTTTTTTTTTTTTTTTTATAAAGGAAAATCCGCTACAAATCGCAAAATAGAAAGAGTCAAGGTCTCTCGGCCTCAGGACGGGGGGGACCGTCCCCCCCTCTGTCCCACCTTCGGCTCGCTGGCCCCTTTAAAAAATATAAATAAAAAAAAAATAAAACAAATTAACAAAATTTGTAGATGATAAAATAAAGCAACATGTGGCAACTCTTTCACTTCTTCTTTGGAGTTTAGAACACGCACACCTACATCGTTATACGATTTGTGTTCAGCATATTTCAAATCTGTCTTTTTATTAACCATCCTTTTAAAGAATAAAGGCCTATATAATATATAATTAGTAATATATTATATATATATATATAATTACTATATATAGTTATATATTATTGGACATTCAATCCATATATAATGCATACTTCTACGTTTACGGCATGTAGATCTATCGTTGTTAGTTTTGATTTAGGCATCGTCGATCCGATGACTGCTTAGATGTCGTATTTTAGGATCCTGCTAAGTTCAGTTATGAGTATATTTGTTACGTAGTATGCCGATTAATCTGTGTGTAATCTGTATATACTTATCAAATCTTATCAATAAACTGAACTAGCAGGACTAAACCGAAAACCTGACCTATATAGCATCGACGAAGCCTTAATCTAGACCATACCTATTGTGAATCTACTTGTTGGCGTATACCGAGACTAACCTATGAGACGCTTTTCAACATATATAATATAATATATATATATATATATATATATATATATATATATACTATATATATTATATATATATAATATATATATATATAATATATATTATAAATATGATATATATATATAATATAATATTAATATATAATACTAATAATATATTAGATAGTATGCATCTATATATTATTATATATATATATATATATAATATATATATATCTATAGTATTTTTAATATATATAAATTATATATATATATATTTAATATAGTATATTAATTAATATACTATATATAATATATATATATATTATATATATATATATAATTATAGTATATATATATATATATAAATATATATAATATAAATATATATATATAAGATATAATTATATATAGATATATATTATATATTAATATATATATATATAATATATAATATATATATATATATATATATATAATATATATATATCATTTCTAGATATACACTGTTATAAAAATGGGAGATTTCGGTAATATCACATATTGGAAGAGCACACTAACCTTACTCAGGTGTCTAATATAAAATTCAACGGATCCGAAGCTTATTGAATTTGCATATATATAGTTAGTAAAAACGAGAATTTCTCATATCCAGGTTAAATTACCATTTACCTTGAGATGCACAAAAATTAATAAAATCTGGAAACCTCGATTTCAAGCAGAAATTTTTTTAATCGAATAGGGTACGAACCATTTCATCCTATTGGTGATTGCACACCCTACCCTTCCGCAGTTACAGATGAGTCCTCAAAAGCTTAAATAGAGATCATTTCTATGATAACTAGCGTAGAAGTAAAGCTAGTTCTAAGATAGCAGAAGAGTACCATATATAAGCTTGGTTCATTACTGGCATTTCTTATGCGGAATAATTAAGAATTATATAAATATTATGGCCACGAGTTTGCCAGATAGGCGGAGAAATTGAATATAAAAAAGGACTTGTAGTGAAGTAAAGTCAAGTGTGTTTAAAGGTTGAATGGACTATCCGGGATTTGCATATTTAAGCTCCTTAAGCAACTTTTACAGGTTGTTAACAATATTCAGTCATTCGGCCTTCTCACCTTCTCAATCAATATGTGAAGAGCCCAATCACTTACTGTAGTATAATAAATAAAAGATTTAAGCGTTTGAAAGAGAAGATGCAACAGTTTCGTGAGAGGTAGTGAGATTTTCAAAATCGACCGAAAATCAATTCATCTTCGGGAACAATAGCATTATAACATTTTGCTTGTAGTAGTTAGTATAGTCAGTTAGTAATCATATATAGTCATGTAGTATAGTAGTCAGTAGTAGTAGTAGTAGTAGTAGTAAGAAAAAGATGAAGAAGAAAGACTTGAGTCATAAATCATCGAAACTAAATTCAAGTTTTTTTGAAATGTGTTACAGAAGTAATAATAAAACACACACCTCATCCCTCGGTAGTAAATTGTAGTTCAATAAATGAAGGTCAATGAAAATACGAATGCTTAGATAGAAAAAGAAAACGACAAATAATATGAAGTGTAAGAAAACTTACTACTACTAAAAAATAATCCTCCAGTTTGTCCAATACGCAAAAGCACTCACGGGCACACATGCACATACGCACACACGCATACACTAAAACTACATTGAAAAAACTATTCATCTATTTAGCAATTAAAAATGCCTAATCTTGCGTTAAAATCTAACAAAATCTTTAAAATAAATACTTTTATTATGCTGTACAAAACTATAAAAGTAAAGAAAAAACTATAAAATAAAAAAGAGGATGAAACATCATTATTATTATTATTATTATTATTATTATTATTATTATTATTATTATTATTATTATTATTATTATTATTATTATTTATTATTATTATTATAGTAGTATAGTAGTAGTCAGTAGTAGTACGTGTAGTAGATACTATTATTATTATCATTATATTATATTTTTATATTATAATTAATTAATAAATTAAATAATAATTAATATTATGATGAATTTTAAATGAAAACTATATCTTCTACATATAATTTTTAAACATGCAAAAAAACGTTCCGAATTTGTGTCCATTTGTGGAATGGACTTTACGACCAAAAAACTGAGCACCAACGCCAATGCGAG
>JABUQX010095078.1:12500-22590 GCA_015478945.1 Trachelipus rathkii
ATTAACATCGGTCAAAAAATTGGAAGAAATCGTGGAGTTATGGAGTTATCTTTGTTTTAAATACTAGCTGCCTCTCTCTTCATGTAAAGACTTATCTTTAGATAGTATTTCCCTTTACTGATAAGTAAGCTAAGAAATTTGCGTTGCTAATCGATACTTTTTGATGGTAGAAATATATAGGTACTGGCCCTCCATCAACCACGATGAAGGGCACCCTTATGTCTAGCACTCTTCTGTTCAGAGAAGATTTGCACATCCGCAAAAAAGTGGAGAGAGTTGATTTTGGGTTATTCTGTGCTTTTAATTGAAAGCTTTCTTCTTCTCTTCTTCTTCTTCTCTTCTTCTTCTCTTCTCTTCTTCTTCTTCTTCCTTCTTCTCTTCTTCTTCCTTCTCTTCTTAAGATGGTGTTGTGCTTTTCTAAAACGATAGTTAGCTTGCAAAGCAAGGAATGAATCGGCGTGTAGTACCAATCAAGATTCCAAAAAATCTTTTATGTCGTATAAGTTTAAGACTTGGGTCAAAGAAATTGAGATAGTTAGTAGAATTCGTTAACAAATGAAGTATACTGTGAATTAATTGATATTTCATGCTTAAGCAAAGAGTTGAATTTAGAGACTCAACAGAAAACGCGAACCATAACATTACTACTGTTACATATGCAATTTACTAACGGTTGAAATATTGAGAATTTAGAGCAGTAGGAATAAATGAGAACGGTTTTATTAGAGTACTTAACGCCTTAATTGACAAGAGCTGAGGTTCACAGAAAAATGGGATGCTCAACAAAGTGTATTTAAGAAAAAACAAGCGCGGTGTTCAGAAATTGGAAGAAAGAAGTTCACTAAAGAGGCAGCTGACTAATACATAAACAGAACCCCGATCAAGGCGTAACTCTGCAAGTGGGGATGAAAGAAGGGTGGATGAGGACTAATGAAAACCGCCTACTGACATCTCAAAACACCAGTTTATTTTTTGAATAAGTGTTCTTTATAATGCTCATAATAATATATATATATATATATAAATATATATAATTATATATAATATATATAATATATATATATAATATATAAAAATATAATATAATATATAAATAATAAATATACTATATAATATATATAATATATATTAATTAGTATAATATATATATATATAGCTAATATAATAACCTTCCTTCACCCCAGAAGACCTGCGTCTGTCCATTAAAACCCATTCGAAATGGTCCTTGAAACGGGCCTAACGACCAATCCGCTGCTGTCCAAGCCTATCGCGCAGCTGGAAAGTTTCCCATTAGCAGCAAAGCACGCTACCAATGTACCCATTAACGTCTGAGTGAGACAAAGATAGAGAATAGCTCACACTCTCTCGCTCCAACCCAGTCTCGAGCCTGGGCCCTCGCGTGCTAGGCGAGTGCTCTACCACTGAGCTAGCAGCGATATATTATATATATAATTATATACTATATACTACAATATATATATATATATATATTAATATATAATATATATTTATATTATTATATTATATATATACATATATATATATATATGTATTAAATAATATATAATATTATATATATATATAATATATATATTAAATATATATATATAATATTATAAATAATATATATATAAAATATAAATGAATTAAGTTAAATTTGAAAAATAAGAGAAAGTAACACTTCAAAACACAACATAAACATAAACAAAAGATTATTTTGTTTCTGTGAAATAACAGCATCTCATCTAAACATCTCAATTAAACTTAGCTCATCAAAAAAACAAAACCTACAATTGATAAGTTTACTTCAACGATATTTATGTTTTAGGTCACACAAAACGTAATAGAAAAGATGTTAAAGATTGACTGGGGAAAAAATATTTTACAATATAATATAAAATTTATGCCCCTTGTTAGAAAATGTAAATGCTTATAGAAAAGTTTAAAGAGAAATAATATTCATATTTTATATATTTTAATAAAATAATAATATCTTTCTAAACATTACATTTTGTTTCTTTTTAATTAACTAAATTAAAATAACTAAAATATTAAATAAATCCTATAATAAAAATCAACAATTAACAACAACAAAGAAATTCATAAAACTACAAACTCCCTTCATATAGACTTACATCCAGCATTTGGAAATAATATTTTAAAAAAATACTGAAATTGACATTGTCAGTAATTATTATACCGTAAATGATATGTGTCTATCAATATAAGTTTATCTCACTTTTGAAATAAAAGTTCAAATAGCTTTTAAAAAATTAGTGCTTAAAATATTTAATTAGGCAATGTACTTATGTTTAAACACTGTTTTAGACTTTTGTTGACGTGAGTCAAATTTAACTTTTCAACATATTTAGACATATTGAATAGAACGTTGTCGCAAATGCCACTCCTTTCTTCTATTTCATTCAGTATATAATATAATATATTATATAATATTATATTATATATAATAATATTAATATTATATATATAATTAAAAATATTATATAAAATATAGTATATATAATAATATATAAAATATAATATATATATATTAATATATATATATAATATATAATAATATATATTATAATATATATATATTATATAGTATAATTATATTATATAATAATAAATATATATATTATATAAAATTCCTATTAAATTTAGGTTTTAGCGTACAAACAATTTTATCCTGATTCACTTTTTTTTTTACTGTTTGTTTGTCTTTGTTTTTGTCTGTTGTTTTTGTTTGCAATGCTGGGTGCTAGGATGCAAATTGCACGAGCGACTTCTATCGACTTATTCAAACACCGCGGCTAAACTCAACTGCCCTCGTGAATATCATCTCTCTAACTCCGAAACCTAATCCTTTTCTTGTCTGAGACTCAGATGGCAAAGAATTCATCCCCTAACTCATTTAACGTATCCAACTTCAACTTATTTCATAATAATCCGTCGAAGTGGAGATTGCCTATGTAAACATAAACACTCCTATTACACGTCTCGAGAATCTCCTCCCTACTTCGATGTTCATGGCTTAAAATCATTCTTCCCTCTACTACAATAATCTTGTGCTTCGCACTTCGTTTCTCTAACAAACAGATTTCACACCTTGTTTTGATATTCTACTACTTCCACCAACTGTTATACTTCCATCCAACCACTGAGTCGTCTATTAGGGATTTCAATTAGCACACATTGAATGTTGGGTCCTCTCATACTGATTAGGTGGGAGGAAGGCCGAATCATTCGCATTCTCACGATCTGGACAACTACATGAAAGAACCTACACACTCCCGATCGTCCCAACCAATTCCTTGAACACACTGACTTTGTTTCACCACTAGTCCTTCTCTATTTAAATACACCACTTCGCTCCTATCGTAAATCTGACCACAATCTCCATATCTTCTCAACTTTAATATTTCTCTCCAAACAGCTCGCACCTGCATTAAACGCGTTTTTCTGCACTTTGATCGCCGATTGGGGGCCTTGCGTTGCTTCTACGCTAACTATAATTGGAATGACTGCTTGTTCTGTTACTCTTCGATCTTCTGCCGATAAGTGACTGTAATTGTGATGGGATGAGCATGGTCAATTCCTTCTTCGACTTAATTTCTCTCCTCATAATCCATGTTCGATCGTGTTGTTCCCTGGCCATTCATTCTAGAGACAGTGCGTATCGGAGTCGGATAAAATCTCGTTCTCCTATCAATCTGCTAATTTCATTCGCAGAAATCGTTGACAGGATACTCTCGACGAGCACAGCGGCTTTCATCAAAACGAAAGTGCTCTAACCTCCTTGTTTCTCCTACTACAAATCTTTCTGGCCTTGCCAAAACATCTCTAACAACTTCTGTAAATCTTGTCTTCCTCTTTTTTTCGCTCTGATGTTCGTCGCTAATTCTGCCAACTGAAAAGGCCAATCTCTCGGCTCCTATTTTCCTAAACTCAACCCCTGGACGATCTTGCATTTCCTCACCTCCTCCTTCTCCTCTCAGGTTCCTATGCTTTTTGCCTGTGATTACATTGGATCAGGTGCATGGGATCCTGAGTTCTGAAGTCGGGTGGCCCGGATTGCATTCCTCCCCGAGTTTTGGGGGAATGTCTTCCGTCTATCCGCCCTCGTTCAACTATATTCTCTATGTCTCAATACTAAACACTTTCTCGTTTGTTGAAGCCTCATTTTGCCTTCCAACCATTTCCGAAAAAGGAACCAGCTCGATCCTATCTAACTTCGCCATAGCTCTTACTGTATTCTATCTAAGAATCTTTGAAACTCTTCTCAATCTCACTTCTCAGATCATCTGGAATCTCATTCCTTCTTTCCGATCGCCTACGGCTTTCGGCGCTCGGTCTACTGGCGATATACTTTCCTATCTTACTGATTATGGTTTTCCGCCCTAGGAACTACGGAACTTGCGTGGTGGCGCTGACATTATCCAAAGCATTGACTCGGTATGCACGCGGTCACGCTCTCCAAGCTGCCCCTCCGTGGGTCCTCCTTCTCTTTGCATACTATGTCTTTCTTTCAAATCGCTCATATCGGCTGTTGTTGTGGGGCGACTTCTTCTCCTTTTCTGTCAATAGTCACGGTTCTGTCTTATCTCCTACTTTAACTACTTCATTAATGATCTTCTCACCTGCAATCTAACTCTATTCAATCATATGCCGAAACTCGACCCTCATTCTTCATCTCATTCAATCTGCTCTTCTTTTAATTCTAGAATTCCTTATCCCTCTTTAATCTTCCGAATTCTATTCCGCGATCGATAGAATTTCCGTGGGTCGTCTGACACCTTGTGAAATCAATTCTTTAAAAAACTCAACTTCTACAACAATCCTCCCCTAAAACACCTTCTAACTTCCTATCTCTTTTGACGTTTCTCTCGTCTTTGACATATAAACATCCTTGGCCTTAACATAAACAAAAAATCTTTGAAACGAATAAAAATAGAAGTTGCTAAGGTGGCCTCAAAAGAAGCTGGGAGCTGCTAGACTTCGAACTTTTTTCCTCTTCACAGTACTCCAGTTAACAAGGGCCTCATCCGCCCGTGCTATGGAGTACGCTCTCGTAATTGGGGGGTGGGGGCTCAGTTTCAACCTCGGCTTTTTGATAGGGTCGGATCAGGCAAAAAGACTTATCACTGTCCGTCTTTCTATTCACTGACCCTCTATCTGCGCGCCAATGTGTTGGCTTTATCTCTTTTCTATCGGTACCGTAGCGCAAGTGCTCGAGGGAACTTCCACTCGTCGTGCCATCACCTTTAAGACCCCTCGAGCACCAAAGGTGCTTGTCGGCACATGATTTTGTTGTGATATCAGCAACTCCATACTAGCCGCTGTGCTGCTCATCTGCGTAATTTGTGTTAGTAATTTTTGTTGATTTACCACCCTCCTTGAATAGCTTTGCCCGTAGCGTGGTGATAACCCGTAAAAAAGCACAAAAAAAATATATACAGTAAAAATATATAATATATATATCATATAATATATATTAATATATAATAAATAATAAATATAATATATATATATATACTATATAGTATATATAATATATATATAATATATTATATATAATATAATATATAATAATATAGAATATAATAATAATATAGATATATATACATAATTAAAAAAAAAAAAAAAAAAAAAAAAAAATATATATAATTTATAATATATACTATATATATATATATATAAATATATATATATAATTATAATATATATATATAATTACTATATATATTATATTAAATATAATTAAATATGATATAAATAAAATATAATATAAATAAATAATATATAATATAATATGTATATATAAATATATATTAATATATATATGTGTATGTATATATACAGTTTAATTATATATATATATTATATTATAAAATATATATTATATATAATATATATATATATATAAATATATATATATAATATATATTAATATATACAGAGTGGCACTTCGCTCTTTAGTCGCTAGTCCGCATACGCTCTCGAGCTGACTACCTAAATCAGTAGGACTAGCGAGGTGCGATCGTCAGGAATTATGACTTGCACGTGCGGACAAAAAAAAGTTTCCGCCTTTTTCCATCACTTTTCAAAAAATAAATAATAGAATAAAACAGCCACAATTCTTATATGTCCGAATATATAAGCATTCCCGACCATAATTATAACTAATAACTTTAGTCAAGACTTAATGTTTTTAATAATTAAACTCCAAAAATATCTCTAACTCCTTAAAGCGTACAAATATAAAAATAACATTTAAATTGATTTTATAGCACTGAATGGCTAGTACCCTCATCTATACTTAATTAATTATATTATTACATAATAACTATAAAAGATTATTAAACGATTAAAACCAAATATATATATAAATGTATATAATTATATATATAATATAATATATATAATATATATATATATTAATATATATATTTCTATATATATATATTACTAATATATATATTATAGTATATAATATATAAGTATAATATATATATATATATACTATATATAAGTATATATATATATATTATCTATTATATATAATAATTATCTTCATTCAAATATAAATCTATTTTAGTATGAAATAAAAAAAATATTAATTAATATTTAAATGGTTACATAATGTAATTTACACATATAATATATAATATATATATATAATTATATATTATATAATATAATAATAATATTATATATAAGATAATATTAAATATAGTAATATACGCAGTAATATAGCAACCCGGAGCTGAATACGTAGCATTCATCAATCGAATCTGCAGGAAGTCGAGCTGTCATGCTTTACAAAAAGTCTTGGACGAAATAGACCTCTCATGGTGACAGGGTGCAAAATATTTCCAGATGGAAATGCAAATGATTTATGTAGGACCTTAAATTAGCATGGAAGCTGCTGAAGTGAACAACACAGCACTCTCTCACAAGCACATCTTTCCTTTCAGCATAGTCAGAATTTGTTGCAACTGTTCATAAAATAATAAACACCTCTCCATAGTTCTCGCTGTATGAGGAATTATTTAGTATTGGGGGATATTTGGAGGCAAAGAGTCAGCCTAACTGCTTTTAGTTTGAGCACTATCTTTTTGAAAGGTAATAATATGGATGTCTTTGAAGACGACATTGAGAAGGAAGTGGAAAATTGAGATTTTGTAAATATTCAATCAATTTTTCATATAATATTATAAATTTTGTAGGAGGAATAATCTATTTAGTATTTAATATAAATATCTTTGAATCGCCATTATTGCATCGAGACGGCGGACTGCCGATAGCGGAGTTGATGGTCCTGAATAAGTCGACGAACGCTAGCGATTCGTTTTCTCAGGCGGAGAGCTACGCGACTACCCCTAAATGACTGGGGCCCCCATCTGATATATTATAAATAATATATATTATATATAATTATATAGTATAATATATATAATATATATATATATAAATATATATATATAATATATATATAATATATATATATATATATATATTAATATAATATTATATATATATAATAATATAAATATATAAAACATATATATAATATATATATATATATAATAATATAATATTAATATAATAATATTATTATATATATTATATATATAATATTATAATAATATATATATATAATATATATATATTCCAAACGAAACACGATAACCTCATTGTTCCCTACGACAAATCCTTCTGGCCTTTGCCAAAACGTCCTCAAACAACTCTGTAAACTGCCTCCCTCTTATCGACTGATGCCGGGCAATTCTCCAAACGAAAAACCAACCTCTTTGTCCTTATAGTTCTCTAACCCTCAATCGCCTGACGATCTGAATTTTCTCCCTCACCTACTCTCTCACTGCCTATGCCTTGCCTGTGATAACATTGATCGGGAGTAATTATTCCTGAAACATAAACTTAGGGGAGCGAGGCCCGAATGGCGCCCTCCAAGTTTTAAGTGAGTGCTTCCTTGCTAACCCCGTCCACGTTGAATATATCTCTATTCCTTCAGTAACTAAACATTTTCCCTCAGTGTGAAGCACGCCACATGTTCACCTATCCTAAAAAAACGGAAGCCGCTCTGATCCTCTAACTATCGCCCTATAGCTCTCACTTGTATTCTACTCAAGATCTTTGAACCCTTCTAACCTGATTTCTAGATTCCCGGAATTCATTCGCTCCTATCGCCAGTATGGCTTTCGCGCCTCGTCTACTGGTATTTACTTTCCTATCTCACTGTTTATGTTTTTCCGCCCTTGAAATTACTGGAGACTTGCGTATGCACTTGACATATCAAAGCCTTGACTGTATGCACTCGTCGCGAAAACTCCAAGCTCCCCTTGGTTCTCCTCCTTGCTTACTTATTCTAGTTTTCTTCAAATCTCTCAATATCGCTGCCGTTATGGGGCACTCTTCTTTTCTGTCAACATGTTGTTCTCAGGTCTGCTCTCCTACTTTTATCCTGACCGTTCAATAATGATTCCTGCACACTAACTATATCCACTCAATATGCCGATGACTCGACCTTCATCTTCAACTCATTTCAATTTGCTAACTCTTTTACTTCTAGAATTGCGTCTCTTCTCTACTTTCGATTCTTCTCGCCTATCTCGGATAGAATTTGCCAGGTGGGATGTCTCACTTTGTGAAATTCATTCTTAAAAACCAGCTTCTCAAATCTCCGTCTCTAAAACACACTTCTAACTCCTATCTTCTATCTCTTTCGACAATTTCCTTCTCTCCTGTTAATAATATATAACATTCTTGGCCAAACATAAACAAAAAAATGTCTTTGAAACCTCATCATCACAGCGGTGCTAGATCGGCCTCAAAGAGAACAGGATTCTTTTGACTGTGAACTATTTTCCTCTTCTAGTATTCCCATCATCAAGGGTCCCAATCGCCTTGTACGGAGTACCGCTTTCATACTGGGGATAGGCTCTGTCCACCCACTTCTTTGAATAGATCGATCAAAGCCAAAGTCTTAATAAATGTTTGTACTTTCTACTTCACTTGACCCTCTATCTTTTGTGGCGCATGTTGTGTTTATATGTTTTTTCTTATAGGTAACGCACGGCACTGCTCGCGGGAACTTACTCATCGCATACACTATCTTTAGAACGCCCATAAAAAGGGGTCTGTATCTAGGCCTGAATTTTGTGTCTGACTACTTTAACTCCATGGGCAAGTTCTTGCGTGCTTCCTTTTTCCTACCAAACTTGTTCGTGGAATTCTCTCCTTTCTGTTTCCTGTAGGATTTATCCCCACCTCAAAGAATCGTCTGTGCTCTCGCGTAAGTTACTTAGTAGGTACTTCGAGTGCGGTAGACCCCTTCTTGAATATGCTTCAACGTCGGGTGACTAACTGTAAAGAAAAAAATATATATATATTACAGTATATATATATAATATATAATATATATAATAATATAATAAGATATTATTATATATATATATAATAGTAATAAATAAATATATATATTATATATATTATATATATATATATAATATGTATATATTATATATATTACTAATATATATATAAATAATAATATATATATATAATATATATACTATATATATATATATATATATATATATATATATATATTATATATATAAAATGATATATATATCATTATAGAATATATATATTATATATATATATATATAATAATATATATATATTAATAATATATATATTTATATTATATATATATTAATATAATATATATTATATATATATTAAATAATTATATATATATATATATATATTATTATATTATACTATATATATATATTATATAATATATATATATAACTATCTATAATGATATACATATATATATAATTAATCTATATATATAATATAATATACTATATATAGTTATATTATATATATATATTATATATATAAAATATAGTAAATTATAATATATATGTATATATAAATATTTAAATATATATATTTAAATAATATATAATAATTATTATATATATATAAGTAATTCTATATATAAATATATATATATATATATATATATATATATATATCTATTAATAAA
>JABUQX010095079.1:0-10000 GCA_015478945.1 Trachelipus rathkii
CGAACGAAGCTTGATATATATATATATATATATATATATATATATATATATATATATATATATATATATATATATATATATATATATATATATATATATATATATATATATATATATATATATTAATTTATCTCTTTTCAACCTTCTTTCTTTCCCCTCATTTTTCATAAATTTTCCATTCTTTCAATCCACCCTCTTTATCACAGACATCCTTACTACTCATATCCCTTGTGTGTGGGGGAGAAAGAATTGCCCACATCGTATGTCCTGCGTGTCGTAGGAGCCGACTAAGGGACGGTGATAGTTGGGTTGGCTGCCTACTACCATCTATTTCTTGCCAGGAATGCTAATGCAGGCCTCGGAGAAGGTCGTGATCGCCGTAAACGGCCTTCTATCTTTCGGCGAAACTGTATGAATCGTATGGGTACATGGAATGTCAGAGGAATAAATGTTGAGGAGAAGAGGAGAGAGGTGATGGATGTATTTAGAAAGGGCAAATTTGATTTGCTCGCTGTGACTGAAACAAAGATGAAAAGAAACGGTGAAATGGTGTGGTGTGAAATGTGTGTGTGCTGGTGTGAAAGAGAATGAGAGAGGAAGAGAGAAGGAGTTGCAATTTTGATGAGTGACCTGTGGTATAAAGCTACAGGTAGACTTTGATTGTGTGAGTCCTAGAATTCTAACTGTTGATTTAGTTTGAAAAGGTCAAGGTGTGTGGTTGTGACGTATGGTCCATCTGAGGGAAACGTTGAAGAGAGTACGATTTTTTGGGATAATCTGAATGATGTTCTGGATGGGGGTGAGTAGGAGCTTCAGATTGATAGTTTTGGGGGACCTGAATGGTTGGATAGGTGATCAAAAAGGGATGGTATAACAGGTGGTTTTGGGGTGGCGGGAGAAAATGAGAATGGTAGGAAGGTGATTGATTTCTGTGAAGAGAGGTATGTGTGTAAGTAATACTTTCTTTAAACACAAGAGTATCCATAAGTATACTAGAGTTGGTGTAGGTAGAGATGGTATCGAAGTGAAAAGTATGATTGATTTTGTGTTGGTGAAGAAGGAGATGTTGAAGTATGTGTTGGATGTTAAATCAGTTAGGGGTTTAGGAATGGGATTATCGGATCATTATGTTGTTCTATGTAAAATTAAGTTAGTGGGGGCTTGGATGGAGAGGAAGGTGATACGAAAGGAAGTAGGTAAAATTAAGAGTGAGAAGTTAAGTGAGCAAGATAATAAGGATAAGTATGTAAGAGCGCTCGCTAGTAAAACGGTTGAATGTGAACAAGTTGATACTGAACAAATCTGGGGGCAAATGAAGGAAAGCAATTGTTAGTAGTGCAAAGGAAGTATGTGGATGTGCTAAAGTAGGAAGTAAGAATGTTAACAGTGAATGGTGGAATGAAGAGGTGATGAAAGCGGTTAAAGGTAAAAAAGAAGTGTGGTTGAATGTACTAAAAGCAAATGATGAAGACTCAAAAGAAAGATGCTTGGAATTATATAAGGAGGAAAAAAAGAAATACTAAAAGGTGTATACGTAGGAGAAAACAAGAGGTAAATGAACAGTTTGGAAGGAGGATGAATGGGGACTTACAAGGGAATAGGAAGGTTAAGAATGAGAATAAGGGGAATCTGCTTAGAATAATGAATAGGGATGGTGCTTTTGTAACTGATGAAGTAGGTGTGAGAGGAGTGTGGAAAGAACACTTCGAGAATCTGCACAATATTAACAGTAATGAAGAGGTGATAGTGAATGTGTGTGGGTTTGATGGTGCAAGAAGGAATAGGTATTTTGGGGATGAGGTTATTAGTAAGGAGGAGGTAATGGGTAGAGTGAAAAAGTTGAAGAATGGTAAATCTGCAGGTATAGATGAAATTACTGGTGAAATGATCAAGAACGGAGGCGATATGGTGATTGATTGGATTTGGAAGTTGTGTAATAAAGCGTTTATGGAGGGTATAGTTCCAAGGGATTGGAGGAGAGCGGTAATAGTACCCTTATATAAGGGTAAGGGAGAAAAAGGGAACTGTAGAAATTATAGGGGAATAAGTTTACTGAGTGTTGTAGGGAAGGTATATGCTGGTATTTTGGTCGAAAGAGTGCGTCGAGTGACTGAAGGACTGATTGGTGAAGAACAAGGTGCGTTTTTTAGGAGTGGTAGAGGATGTGTGGATCAAATCTTAACATTGAAACAAATGATTGAGAAAATGAGGGAGAAGAAGAATAAATTGTATTTAGGTTTTATGGATTTGCAACAGGCGTATGATAGAGTTAATAGGGAAGCGTTATGGCAGGTGTTAGTGATATATGGTGTTAGTGGTAGGCTTCTGAATGGAATCAAAAGTATGTATGACGATAGTGAAGCGTGTGTAAGAATAAATGGTGTCAATGGTGATTGGTTTAGGATTAATAGCGGAGTAAGACAGGGTTGTGTTATGTCTCCCTGGTTATTCAATTTGTATATGGATGGGGTTATGAAAGAATTCGAGGTGGGGATGGCAGGAAATGGTGTTAGAATGGTGGAGAATGGAGATGAGTGGAGGGTGCCCTACCTATTATATGCGGATGATTTGGTTCTGTGTGGCGAATCTGAAGAGAGTTTGAGAGGATTGGTAGAGAGATTTGGCAGGGTGTGTAAAAGGAGGGGCTTGAGACACGTTGATAAGAGTAAGGTTATGGTTGTGAGTGAGGACACTCCTCAGTGTGAAGTTATGTTAGATGGTGAGCAGCTGGAACAAGTGTCTGAGTTTAAATATTTAGGGTATATGTTGGATGAGAAGGGAACGGACGATGCAGAGTGTAGTAGGAAAGTTGTGAATGGCAGGAAGGTGGCTGGTGCAATTAAATCGTTGGTGAATGCAAAGGGACTAAGTCTTGAGTGTGCTAGGGTCTTACATGAGGGTATGTTGTTACCTGTGTTATTGTATGGTAGTGAGACTATGGTCTGGAATAAGAAGTATAGATCTAAAGTTCAATGTGTTCAGATGGACAATCTTAAGGGTGTGCTAGGTGTGAGAAGAATTGATAAAGAGAGGAATGAACGTATTAGAGAGTGGTGTGGTGTGAAGAAAGGGGTAAATGAGAGAATAAATGAAAGTATGTTGAGATGGTTTGGTCATGTGGAAAGGATGAATGATAGTCGGTTGGTTAAGCGGATGTATAGTGGTGAGTGTGTTGGGAACCGACCGGCTGGGAGACCGAAGAGAAAGTGGATTGAGTCGGTGAACGAATGTCTGAAGGAGAGAAATGTGAGTTTGGCAGAGGCGAGAATAAAGGTGCATGATAGGAGAGAATGGCGGTGTTTTGTATGGGGGCATGGTTGTGGCCCACCTGGGCCAGGGGATGAACCCTTACATTGACGATTTATCATAGTGAGGGTCCGTCGCGGTCCCATGATGCTCTAGGGTGGATTTTCTGTCTGTGACGAGCTCTCACTAATTAATGGTACAGAGGGGGCGGTAAGGCTGGGCTTTCTTTTCGACGTTTGTCATGTTCTCCTACTGCTTTTCTTTTCCGATGCTTGTACAGCACCTTACCCCCAATCTTGGGGCAAAGAGGAAGGTGAAGAAAGAAGAAAGATATATATATATATATATATATATATATATATATATATATATATATATATATATATATATATATATATAAATAAAAAAAAATATATATAATTATATATAAATATATATTAAAAATAAAATATATATATATATATATATATATATATATATATATATATATATATATATATATATATATATATATATAACAAGAGCAGTTAAATATATAGTTATACATATTTAGTTTTTTTTTGTGTGTATGTATATATATATATATATATATATATATATATATATATATATATATATATATATATATATATATATATATATATATATATATATATATATATATATATATATATCAAGTCAAAAGGAAAACACACCTACCTCTTACAAAGAATTCTAAATCTTCTTCATCATCAAAAATGTTTGGGTCAATATTTGGCTGATCGAAAGGGTCGGTTGAACGTAGAGTAATGGAACCACGACTTTTGGGATGGAGCAAAATTGGAGCTATATATGCTGAATCTTCAAAGAATATATCCAGAAAAATAATCTTCATAAATCTGCAAAATAAGGACGCACACCTTTAGATATAAATTAATATAAATATATGATAAAGTTAAAATATAAGTTTCTTCGATGAAAGAGATGGTGCAGAATCAAGATTAAGAGATCCTAAGTGAGCAATTTAGCTAGACATTTGAAGTTGAGTAAACTAATTACTATCGTGTAGTGATTATTGCATGACGAATTGTCTGAGTTTCATTTCATGATTTATAATAAATGGGGTAACAATTAATCACTAGAGGGGAAATCTGAATCATGATGATGATGTGATGATGATGATGATGATGATGATGATGATGATGATATATATATATATATATATATATATATATATATATATATATATATATATATATATATATATATATATATATATATATATATATATATATATATATATTTATCTATCTCAAACTTTGCAGTGAATTTTAAAAATGATTGTTAAATATAAGCAAAAAGAACAAATATGAAAAAATATATAACTATAAATGAATAGTTATATATTAAACTAATCTTACCTTATTATGAGATTTCTTTTGATCCAACATTAGCAAAATAAAAAGGGGTCAGTTATCTAGGAACAAAAATTAAAGTTTCGTTAAAGCAAAATAGATTTTCGAAGTTTACATATTGTTGTTGTTGTTAGTAGCATTCGAACCTCCATCCCAAGAATTGGGGTATTTATTACATTTCGCAGTAGGCTCTTGTACAGGGAAAATTGAATTATATGTGATGTGTTGCTTTAGATACTCTTGGTTAATGCAAGCAGTTTATTCGTAAGTTAGGTACGTTATGTTAAATATTACTATGACTGTGTGAAATTAACACTGATTTGTTAGAGAAATTATGAGTTTTGTAAGATATTACTGTGTTAACTGACGATGATGTGTTAGAAACGTGAGCCTAGGTTAAGATTTTGTTGAGTAATGTTAGGTTTGCCTGAGAATTTTGCTAATGTCTACGTTTATTCATAGTTCAAATGATGTTATACTCGAGACGAGTGACACTTTGATGAAGATAGTGTCAATTCATAGTTCAAGATGCTGGTATCTTTGATAGATTGGTCACTTTTTTAAGGGATTTTGTTAGATAATACGTCTTTACCTGTTGCTGATATGCGGGAAAAGTGGGAACATATCGAATATTGTATGACCTGTTAGCTACTTTACCTTTGATAAGTAGGGAATTTTCAGGATGTTAGTGGATTATTCATACGCGAGGTATGTTAGGTTTGCATTTGTACATTATATTCTTAGTTCAGGTTATGATATGTTAGCTTTATTGATGCTAAAACTTTTGTTGCGTAAGCATATATTCGTAGGTCAGTATATAAAGAACTTATTTTTATGTTATGTTTATCCAAAATGATACTCGAAATATGACTTGGATCAATAGTTCAATAGATCATAGGCGAATGGGTGGGTAGGGGACTGCTGGGATGGATGGTTTGATTTACTGATTTACTGATTTACTGCTTTAAAATCAGTAAACTATCGCTCTTTACTGTGATATTTTATTCAAAGAACTTATTTTTATGTTATGTCAGGATAAAATTTTGTTATTTTTATGTTATGTTTGGTTAAAACTTTGTTGTCTTTGCAATTATTCGTTGGGGATTATGATATTTAGACGAGGTTATGATGAATTTTTGTTAAATATTACGAAGTTGATGTAAAAAATTCGGTACGTTAGCATTATATTCGTTGTCAGTATGATGATTAGACAGGGTTATGCTAAATTTTTGTTAAATATTACGATGTTAATGTAAAATTAATATGTTAGAGATATGCTTGAAAAAGTGGGAATAGGTTACGTTTTGTACGAAGTGTTAGGTACTTTACTGTTGTTAAGTGTGGAAGTTTGTTAATGTTAGTAGTTTATTCGTACGTATGGTGTGTTAGGTTTGTCGTTGTACATTATATTCTTAGTTCAGGTTATGTTATGTTAGCTTTATTAATGTAAAAACTTTGTTACGTTAGCATATATTCGATGGTTAGTATATAAAAAACTTATTTTTGTGTTATGTTTAGTCGAAATGATACTCGAAATATGCCATGAATCAATAGATCAATAGATCAAAAGGTCATGGTGGGAGGGGTTGGGAGGGGTTGATGGTTTGATTTACTGATTTACTGATTTACTGCTTTAAAATCAGTAAACTATTACAATTTACTATGATATTTTATTCAAAGAACTTATTTTTTATGTTATGTTTGGATAAAACTTTGTTATGTTTGCAATTATTCGTTGGTCTGTATGATAATTAGACATGGTTATGATAAATTTTTGTTAAATATTACTGTGTCAATGTAAAATTAACGTTAATATGTTAGAGATATGCTTAGAAAAAGTATGAATAGGTTACGTTTTGTATGCAATGCTAGTTACTTTACAGGTGTTAAGTGTGGAACTTTGTTAATGTTAACTGTTTATTAGTGCGTAAGTTGTGTTAAGTTTGTCGTTGTACATTATTTTCTTAGTTCATATGATGCTATGTTAGCTTTATTAATGTGAAAACCTTGTTATGTTAGCATATATTCGATGGTTAGTATATAAAGAACTCATTTTTGTGCTATGTTTATCCGAAATGATACTCGAAATGCGACGTAAATCAATAGTGTTAATGTAAAATTAACAATGATATGTTAGAGATATGCTTGAAAAAGTGTGAATAGGTTACGTTTTGTACGTTGTGTTAGGTACTTTAGTGTTGTTAAGTATGGAACTTTGTTAATGTTAGTAGTTTATTCGTGCGTAAGGTGTGTTAGGTTTGTCGTTGTACATTATATTCTTAGTTCTGGTAATGCTATGTTAGCTTTATTAATGTGAAAACAATGTTACGTTAGCATATATTCGTTGGTTAGTATATAAAGAACTTATTTTTGTACTATGTTTATCCGAAATGGTACTCGATATGTGACCTGAATCATTAGATCGAAAGATCAAAAGGTCATGGACGGGATGGGTAGGGAGGGGCGGGGAGGGGACGGGTGGTTTGATTTACTGATTTACTGATTTACTGCTTTAAATTCGGTAAACTATTACACATTACTATGATATTTTATTCAAAGAACTTATTTTTATGTTATGTTTGGATAAAACTTTGTTATTTTTATGTTATGTTTGGATAAAACTTTGTTATGTTTGCAACTATTTGCTGGGGATTATGATATTTAGGTAGGGCTATGATAAATTTTTGTTAAATATTACTATGATAATGTAAAAAACTTTGTTACGTTAGCATATAGTCGTTGGTCTGTATGATAATCGGACAAGGTTATGATACATTTTTTGCTAAATGTTACTGTGTCTTTGTAAGATTAACGTTAATATGTTAGAGATATGCGTGAAAAGTATGAATAGGTTACGTTTTGCATGCAATGTTAGCTACTTTACTGGTGTTAAGTGTGGAACTTTGTTAATGTTAACAGTTTATTCGTGTGTAAGTTGTGTTAGGTTTGTCGTTGTACATTATTTTCTTAGTTCATGTTACGCTATGTTAGCTTTATTGATGTGGAAACTTTATTACGTTAGAGTATATTCGTTGATCAGTATGATAATCGGACAAGGTTATGATACATTTTTTTGCTAAATGTTACTGTGTCAGTGTAAGATTAACGTTAATATGTTAGAGATATGCTTGAAAAAGTAAGAATAGGTTACGTTTTTGTATGAATTGTTAGTTACTTTACTGGTGTTAAGTGTGGAACTTTGTTAATGTTAACAGTTTATTCGTGTGTAAGTTGTGTTAGGTTTGTCTTTGTACATTATTTTCTTAGTTCATGTTACGCTATGTTAGCTTTATTGATGTGGAAACTTTATTACGTTAGAGTATATTCGTTGATCAGTAGGATAATTAACCAATGTTGTGATAAATTTTAGTTAAATATTACCATGTTAATATAAATTAACATTGTTATGTTAGAGATATGCTTGACAAAGTGTGAATAGGTTACGTCTTTGTATGCTATGTTAGTTACTTTACTGGTGTTAAGTGTGGAACTTTGTTAATGTTGACTGCTTATTCGGGGATAAGGTATGTCAGGTTTGTCGTTGTACATTATAATCGTAGTTCAGTTGATGCTATGTTTGCTTTATTGATGTGAAAACTTTGTTACGTTAGAGTATACTCATTGATCTGTATGATAATTACACACGGTTGTGATAAATTTTTGTTAAATTACTATGTTAATGTAAAAATATCAGTGATATGTTAGAAAAAGTTTGAATAAGGTGTCTTGTATTATGTTAGTTACTTTACTGCTGTTAAGTGTGGAACTTTGTTAACGTTAACAGTTTATTCATGTTTAAGGTGTGTCAGGTTTGTCATTGTGTATTATATTCATAGTTCAGATGATGCTAAGTAATCTTTATTAATGTGAAAACTTTGTTACGTTAGCATATATTCGTTGATTAGTGTATAAAGAATTTGTTTTTATGTTATGTTTATCCAAAATGATACTCGAAATGTGACTTGAATCAATAGATCAATAGATCAATAGATCACAACTGGACAGGAGGGTGGTTGAATGGTGGTTTGACTTACTGATTTACTGCTTTAGAGTATGCAAAACAATTTTAGTACAAAATTTGACTTGAATCAATAGATCAATAGATCAATAGATCAATAGATCAATAGATCACAGATAAGGTGGGCAGTGTGGCATGGCTGGTTTGATTTACTGATTTACTGCTTTAGGGTATGTAAAACATGACAATTTTAGTAAAAATTTGACTTGAATCAATAGATCAATAGATCAATAGATCAATAGATCAATAGATCAATAGATCACAGATAAGGTGGGCAGTGTGGCATGGCTGGTTTGATTTACTGATTTACTGATTTAGGGTATGTAAAACATGACAATTTTAGTAAAAAATTTGACTTGAATCAATAGATCAATAGATCAATAGATCAATAGATCAATAGATCAATAGATCAATAGATCAATAGATAAGGTGGGCAGTGTGACATGGCTGGTTTGATTTACTGATTTACTGATTTAGGTATGTAAAACATGACAATTTTTTAGAAAAAAATTTTACAATTTTAGAAAAAATATGACTTGAATCAATAGATCAATAGATCAATAGATCATGGAAGGGCTGAGGAGGGCTGTTTGAATTACTGATTTACTGATTTATGCTTTAGGGTATGTAAAAACGTAAATTTGTAAGTTATAAACATATAAAGAATAAGAACTATTATTTGTTTATTTATTTATTTATTTATTTATTTTTTACTTTTTTTCAAAATGGTTCTGAAACCATCATTTTCGAAATCTAAAGACTCGCTAACATATATAAGGACACCAACATTGTTGTTATATGAATGTTTATTAGCTCAGCACCCCACCGGATCCGCCTGTTTCGCGCCGGATCGCGCATGCGCCGGCCCGGGGCCTGCTGACACAACCCGCATCGCCATGAGGGAGCCTCAAACACCCATAGTCGAGATCTACATCCTTATAAACCTATATTTTAACACCAATATTGTATTATTATACAAATATTTACTATCCCAGCACCGCACTGGAGCCAGCACCGGTGCCATTGTCAACTCAAACTCTATAGATTCAGACTCCTTTCTCCTTCTTCTATACACTATCCAAATTTCAGCCTTCTATGATCAATTTAATTTTTAGGGGGGCTGCGCCCCCTTCAGGGGCCCCCAGGGGTACGTAATCTCGGCTACGACGAGATTATGTCACCATCTAACCCTCCTCCAAATTTTAACCCAATACGATAACTCTAACATCTATAGATATATATTGGACTCAGAGGCTGAGGCTGAGCCGGAGCCGGAGCCTGAACCAGAGTGCGTAAAAAACGATTCCTTACAGGAATCGTTTTCGACTCAGATTCGATTCCC
>JABUQX010095079.1:17500-30871 GCA_015478945.1 Trachelipus rathkii
TATTTTTTTATTCATTAATATAATTGTTATTTATATATATATGTATGTTAGAGTGGTTATTAGTTTTTTATTATATTATATGCTAGTGTTTTGTGAGTTTACTTATGTATTATGTTAGTACTAGTAGCGTTATTTTTGATTTATTTTATTTATTTGATATGATTATGTGGTATATTATTATATATACGTGTGGTATGGTAGGGAGTGATAGGTGCTTCTTGATTTCTGTTTTGTTGGTTAGTATTTTTTTTTTTTGATCTATTTTAAGTTTATTTTTATTATTATTGTATCTATATACTTATATATATTTTATAGTTTGTTTCTTTATGTTGTAGTACTGTATATTTTAGTACTTTAGTATTGTTATTTGTTATATTGGTATTATATTAAGTTATTTATTTTTTTAGTTTTTATTAAGTTATGTTGTTATTTATTAAATTGTATGCTATGGTTGTGGTGATAGTGAGTTGTTGTGTATTGTTATTATCATTAGTAGTGTTAGTGGTGTTAGTTATGTTTTAATGTGTGTGTAAGTAGTGTGTGTAGTGTAGTATTGTATATTGTATTATGATTAGTGTATTCAGTTGATATAGGTATTGTGGTATTGTGATGTGTAGTGTATTTGAGTGTGTGGTTGGTTGTATGTGTGTTATGTTACGTGTGTTATGTTTGATATTATGTTGATGTTGATGTGTTTTTTTATGGTGCGTTATATATATTTATATTGTTATATTTTATTTATTTATTTTTTATTTTTTTGTATTATATAACTATATATTTTATTATATATTAGTTTTATATTTTATTGTAGTTTTGAGTGACGTTTGTGATATTAATAGGTCCGTCTATATTGTATATATGTGTATAATAATTATTATGGTTATTACGTAAGTTAGCAGTTATACGTTTATGTGTCCACTGTTATCTATATGCTATTATTATAACTTAGTTTATGTATTAGGTTTTATATATTGTATTTTAACTTTATATATATATGGTTATTATAGTATGATTAATTGTTTAGTATATATTATATAAATGTAGATTAGTAGTTATTATATATTTGTTTGGCGCTGATGACTAGGATTTAAGAGAGAGCAATTTTGTGAACGAACCTACAAACTTAAAATGACCCTGTTTCAATTATAGACTGTGTAGGTGAGCGATGCAATTTTTAACGTCAATCTATCATCAGATACACAATTTAAAATGGAGGAGGAGGCATTTTATCTTGAGGCTCTATATGAATATTACTGGGTAATTTTGAGATATAAAACTGACTTTCGAATAATAGTTATATATTTGTATTGAGGCTTCGCTGAAAAGAGTAAAAATTGATAACCTTGATTAGAAAGATTTTTATCTTTGTTTTATGGCTAGAATAATTAATTTGAATGTTTAAAAAGTATTTTAATAGAGGTATGATAATTATTTGGACTGCGTCCAAATCGCTTAAATACATATAGTTTATATATATATATATATATCAAAATTAAGATTAATTTATTATTTTAATCCTTTGTAAAATTATGGTGTTATTAATGGTGATATTTGTTAGTAGGTTTTATATTATTATGTCTTTCGTAGTTTAGTTATAATATATATAGTTATTTATTTATATATATATTTTTATTTATTTATTATAGTTTTTATTTTATAGTTTATGGTGAGCTTTAGGTTGTTGTTAGTTAATGTATATATTATGTATGTGTTTCTTCAACTTCATAGTCCACAATTTGCATATCAAACTTTCCTAATTTTTTATTTAGAAACGCTGAATGTGTCGAATAATTAATTATCTTATATAGGTATCTATTTCGTTTTGAGGTATCACGAAATCGATCGAGGGTTTTGCTTAAATATTTTTTGTTTTCTTTTAGTGTTAAATTTTACCTTGTTAATGTAAATGTGGTTTTTTTTTGGCCAGCGGTTGGGTTTCGATCAGCTGCCTCGATACTAACATACGCATTACTCGTATAACTTTTCGAATCGATGTGAGATCTTGGGGAGAAAATAAAAAAATGCGGTTGTTCTCTTTAAAATCATGGAAGATTTGTTTTTGGCTAGCTGTTTCTTTACTGGAGTATAAAGGCTATCAATAATGTGTGTGTTAAAAAAATAAGATTGAGTGTTTACAGTGGGATTATTCTAGTATTTTTCGTATTGTCTGTTGGGTTTATATTATTTTTTTATATTCAATTAATTATATAAGTTGAAAAATATAGTAGGTTTAGTATTCTCATTAATTTTTACACCGTCCAAAATAATCTAAATATCTAATAACTTGCTTTGCTATGATTTTTATCGTTTGTTCCTATAATTTCGGGCTAAGTTAAGGTATGAAACCTTTGGATTTAGTCAACATCTTTTAGTAGAAAGCTTTATTTTTATAAGATCGCTATAAATTTGCTAACCTATTTTTAGAAATGGTGGAGAATGTGATGAGAATAGAGAGGTTCACATTAAATTTCGTGTGGGGAGCAGAAATGTCGAATAGAGCTTGACGCAGAGACGTTAACCAAAGAACATTGATCGTTCAACAGAGGCAGAGTGTTTGTCGTTTATACTAGCACTTCACTAGTGGGGGCGAGTCGAGAGAATTCTGGGTTTATCTGTTAAATTTATTCAAATTGTCAGTCCGGAAGAGACTCTGTAATTTTGTCGTTGTGAGAGAGATTTCCCTGTGTCCTCTCCGTTGTGCTTAGGTTAGGTATTTTTGTGGTGGGATATTAGGATTTGAGATAGTAATGGCCGTGTGGGTCTCGGCGGTTAATGAAGCTTTAAAAATTGGTGTGGTGGTAAAGTGAAGGGATTTAGACCAAGAGAGGAGTTACGAGCGGGGAAAAGGGATAGTTGATGTGAAGTAAAAAAATGATACCATACATATTAGTAAGACTTATGTCTTGCAGGACCAATATAGTGATATACAGCTCTATCTAATAGAAATAGTTGAAAACTATTGCGGATTAGTTGATATCCACTGGTGCCCTACTCGTTTGGCGAGGGAATTATTAAGAGGAATAGTCAAAAGACCCTAGCCGGATGAATAGGAGCAACTTCTTCAGAGAAGGTTATAGATTCATGTGTCAGGGAGGCTTCATTTTAAAGAATGATGGAGGATATGCAGATGTATATAATTAATATTTAAACTTTGGTAACATGTTTATACGCTCGGAAAAACTTTTCGTGAGTAGTTTTTGCTTCGTAAGTTCTGCTTGTTTTGAAGGCAGTCTGTCGGATCCAATTGTGGCATAAAACTTATTTTGGGAGAGCAAGGGATTAAAGGGCAGGTATGCCGGTGCAGCCGATTAGACTATTGGGATTAAGGTTTGGGAATAATGAAGCTCTGAGATAGAACTTGCAGCTTATACTCGGGTGGCCTTCCTAGAGGCAAGCATAAACCGCGAAACGGTTTACCGAGAGAGTATAAAGGTTAAGATAATTTTTGAGGCTGCTCTAATTTTGAATAATTTTAGGAACGACTTTAATAGACTGTTTGCAATAATCATAATATTACTTACTAGCATTAAAGATTGATCAATTATCAAGGGATAGTGCGTTGTAACCTTGAAAATATTAGACACAGAGGATATGGTTTCAAGAAGTGTTGAAGCTGATGATAATACGTTGCGACGTTGTTGTAACATGTAATAGATTACCTTCATATGGGAAGGGAAGGTGATATTTTAATTATATATTTTTACTATTGAAACTAGTTATAGTTTACGACAAGTAAACAATACTACCGCTGGGATGTGGAATATAGTCTAGTTGATTATGTATAATTCTTGTATAAAATGGTGTTAGGAATTGTGATACTATGAACTATTTTTTGATGTTAAAGTATTGAGAAAATGTTGGATTGTTGGTTAGGTTTGTTGTCTAAGCTTATTATTAGGATGATCTTTTGACCCTTTTATTATGAGTAAGATTATGGCTAATCTTCTAAAATTATGTACACTAATATTTGAACAATTTTAGAAATACGGTTTTTGTGATTCCTATTGGGATTGTATCTATTTATATATATATTATATATTTATTTTATTTATATTTTTTATATATTATTATATTTATATATTTTTTATTATATTATATCTATATATTTATATTATTATCGTTGGCCTACTTTATAATATTTATATATATATATATTATTTATATATATTATTTATATTTATTATTTATATATTATTTATATATATATTTTTATTTATTATATTTATATTATTATTTATTTCAAACTACTAATTAATTTTTTTTTTAACGAAAATTATAATATTTTAATTTTTTTTGGATAAACAAATAATGGCTTTTCTTAACAGCCTATTAAACTGGTAATGTTAGTCAAAGTTTTTCCGTTTTCTAGTTACTTATGATAACTATTTTAACATCTGTAGTTAAAATTATATAATATAATAAATAAATTTAAAAAGTTTCAAGTTTAAAAAGAACTTATGAAAATTAATTTCAGTATATTATTGTTATTTTCATTATTATATTCGAATAGATAAATTGGAATTAATAATTTATATTATTATATATATTTATTATATATTATTATTATAATTTATATAATTTATATATTTATATAATTTATATTTATAAAATTTTATTTATATATCTTTATACTATGCTACCTGGGGTATTCCTTATTTATTTATTATATTAGTATTTTATATGGGTGGAAGGTAGGTATAGTTGGCTTATATATTATTATTATGAGTTATTTTTATATTGTTTTTTTTTATTTATATTATAAATAGTATAATTATATATATATATGTAGTAGGGCTTGTATATTTTTTATTTTCTTTGGGTGGGTCGTATAGTTATACTATATGATCAGAATATTTGAAATATATCGTAAAGAACATTTTGGATGAGATTTTTTGTACACATACACTTTTGTGATTGTTATGTTTCTAATCAAAAAAGTAGTTATAATGTGATATAATAAGCAGTGGTAGTATTAATCACGAAAAGCAACAAAAACATCAAAAAGAGTCAATACTTGATACAATTATCAGGAGCAAAGTTTTCCTTCTCATTACGTTTTGTCATGTAATTTTTTTTGACGCTATTGTTTGGCGAGTGAATACTTTTTTGCGAAAAATAGAATGTTCAGTTGTTTGTTAGGGACAATATCAATAATAGTGAAATTAGTATTTGTATTGTTAGTAAATTTATTATCCGCGTGTAAATATGTTTGTTGCTTTTAACTTATCCATGGAGTAGCTGTTCTTTGTAAAATTGTCAGGATATTTCCCAATACAAGAATAGTCAGCCGACCGTTTGATCATTTATTTATTTGATGGCAATCCAAATTTATTGGTTGCGATTTAAAAGAGTTAGAATTTTTAATGAACTGGCGCGCAACAGGGCGAGCTAGGGTTGGTGTGCTTCCTATATGTTTATTTTCAAAATGCTGAACCCCAGCTCCAGCATACGGCTCCGCTCCGAGCTCCGCTGCTCCGGCTCAGTGCGCTCCGTTTTAATGGGAGCTTAACTCTCTGCTCTCGTTATGGCTTTTCTGTTCTCGCGATTTCCTTAGACCGAGTTCGTCCAGCTTTGATTTTTTTTTGTTTACTTTAGCCTATAACCAAGTACTTTGGAGGCTCTTAGCTCACCTCCTAGGGTAGTTGCCTTGGCGGTTAGTTAAACGGCTGTGGCTCGGTAATAGGTGACACCTTTACCAGCTTGTAGGGGTAGGCACAATTTTGATGGGGTATTACTTGATAATTTTTTCCAAGTCTCATTAATTATATATATTTTAATATTATATTATATTATTATATATATATTTATAGGGTATTTGGTTAGTTTGATCGAGTATATGATTGTATTATTAGTATATATAATATTTATTATATTATTTTTTATTATATATATAACTGTATTATAATATAATGTAATATATTATATAATATATTTGAGGGGTAGTATAAGTATAGCGTTAATGATTAGGTATATATGTGAGTGGGTTATGGTTGTGGTATGGGGTTTTGAGGTAGTAGGTATCCGGTAGTAGGTTATATAGTATATAGGGGTAGTGTGTGAAGTTATGTGTATAGTTATTATAGTTTGTGTGTAGCTCGTGTAATTTGAGTTTAATTGTTATATGAGCATTATATAGTTATATAGGTTTTATATCTATTAGTTTATTGATCTATTATAGTGAGTTTTATTATTACGGATTTATATATATGGGGTTTGGAGTTATATTATTATAGTATAACAATAATAGATAGGGGTCTTACGTAACGTAGGTCGATTATATATATATAGTATATAGATATATTATATATACTATACGTGAGGTTATATATTTATATAGGTTAGAGTATATTTAGATATAGATTATATGGTATAGTATGCGGTGCGTGAGTTTTGACGGTGAGTGTGAGTATAGCGGTATTTTATAGGCGTAGGTTGTGATTATAGTGGTAGTGAGTCGTTTTGGCTGTATATGTATATTATACCTATATTATGGGCTCAAAATTAGGAAAGAAGATTAGAAAGCTGAGGAGGTGGAGACCCGTTAGAGTGTATAGTCTCTAAGGACCGAGCTCTTGTCTAATGGGAAAGATAGCGGAGACGCAAGCGGGCGGTACATGGATCGTTTCTCTGTTTGGGTACTTGATGGTCTCGGCCTTCTCCTCTTCCTCTCCTTTTTATTTACCCTTTTTATCTTTATATTGACCCTTAAAATTTTAAACTTTATGATATTTTAACGAACTAAAATGAAATATATATCTATATATCACTATATATATATATAGTATTATATAGTAGGTTAGGTATATATATTTGTATTTGTTATAATATTATTATATTTATATATAGTTATTTTATAGAGATTGATATATTATTATATATATATATAATAATATATAATAGTGTGTGTGTGATTAAGCCGCGGCAAACAATCGAAAAAATTAAAAGGGGCGAGTCTTATTGACGTCATAGAAATACTGATAGCTGATTGGCTATCCTTGCAATGGCTCTAATACTACTGCTAAACCTCTTCTCCCACTTGGTTCCCTTTAAAATATTACTAATTTTAAAAAACAAAAGCATATTCGTTACGCTCTGTGATATGAAATCAAATACTAAACTTGTCTTGGGGTTTGCTAAGCTATGGGGTGCGAAGTTGATCGTCTTGCTGATTTTGATCCACTGACCAAAAATGCTTAAGAACCTCTGATTTAACTCTGTTTCTAAGCAGTCAATTTATATATATAATATATATATATAATATATATATATATATATATGTGTTTTCTATATATATATATATATATATTATTATTATATATAGTATAATATATATATATATATTATATAATATATAGATATAATATATATTATATATATATTATATATATATATATTATATATATATATATTATATTATATATATAATATAATAATATAATGGATAGTATAATAGTAGTGAGATATAATGGGTGTTCTATGTAAATTTAAGTGTAGATTATAGGCATAGGTGACTGTTGTGCTGAAACAAATTTGTAATAATCTTTTTTAATGTTAAGAAAACAAAATATTCATTTGTTTAATAAAAGAACATTTTAATGAAATACTTAGTAATTTAGAATTATTGGTAGGTTGCTTAAAGAGTTTCTGCAGCTCAATTGTGTGAAACGCTGCATATCTGTTTAATTTCCTTATTCCAATGGAATTCCGAATCCTGCTCGTTTGTCAGAAATTGTTGGGAAATCTAAATCTGAGTTGTGCTGTAGGATATATCCAGTTATAATCACCTGTACAGTTAAATGACCTGATTATACCTCGGAATATCTATTTAAATGGTAAACTTAGAAATGACCAATCGAGTCAATGAATTTCAAAGATGCAATAGTGCAGCTGTACGAATATTATTAACAACAATGCTTTGTAAATCTACTGAATTTTGTGATATCTTTAATAAAATTAATCTGCTTTGACAAATTTTTCCTTACCCCTGGATTATCTCTCTCAGATGAGTCCGATGGATTGTCCAACTCCAGATAACATTAATAATTTTGGAGAATCAAGGGCGCCTGCACACATGAATTACTTTTCCTTTTCTTTGCATAAGGTTGGGTCACAGGCTTCTTTTACAACGATATCATATATTTTAATATTATCTTTATTTTCATCTATAAATTATCTATAATTATTATGAGGTCAGGTTTTTTTCTATATTATTATATATATGGGTATATTAAATCTTATCTAATATATATAATTTTTTTTGGTTTTTTATTAGTTTGGTGGTTAGTTGTTTGGTTTTGGATATTCATATATATTTTACTCATGTGAAATAATTATATCTTTTTATTTATTCTTTTATTACGGTTTGATTTTAATAAATATATATATAATAGGTACTATGTGTTTATTTTCCTATTGTCTTATATTATCTATTATTTAGTTCTTCTATAGTATGTATTTTTTTGTTTATATATAAATATTTTTTGTGTATTTGTTTATTTTATATATTATTTATTTTTTTATCTTATGCTATTAGTTTGTTTTTTGTTTTACCTTTGGTGTTGTGCTAGTTGTCTCTTTGTTTTTGCCTCTATGTTTCTTTTTTTTATTTCTACTTTATATATTTTTTTATTTATATGTTTGTCTTTTTTTTATATTTTAATATAATTATTTTTTATATATTATTATTATATTTATTAATATATATATTTATCCTTTTTTTTTTTTTTTTTTTATTTTCTTTAGGGGTAGGTTAGGTTACTGGGTGTGGGGATTATTTTTTTGTTCTATTATTTTTGGTTCTGCTTGGTGGTATTTTTTTTATATTTTATGTTTTTGAGTGCTTGATTTGGGTGATTATCATTGGTGAGTTAGGTTAATAGGTGGATAATTGGGGCCGTAGTGTTATTGGTTATTTTGGTGAGTTTTGAATAGTGTGTGTATTTTAGCTTGTTTATTTATTTGTGGTGAGTTTTAAGTGTATATATTCATGTTGGAAGTATTTTACTGTGTTTATGGTTATGTATTTTTAGTGGGGTGTTATATTTTATTTTGACTTTCTTTTTTCTTATATTATTTATATAGGATTACTATATATATTAAGCTATATCAGTGATATATAGTATATATATATATATATATATATATATTATATCATATATAGTATATATATATATATATATATATATATATATATATAATTATAATATATATATATTATAATATATATATGATATATTATATTTATATATATCATTTATATATATATATAATATATATAATATATATATATATATATATATATATATGAATATATATATATATATATATATATATATATATATATATATATATATATATAGGGTAGGATTTGTGAGGGGGGTTTATTTAGTGAGATATATATAGAGTAGGGTATGAGTATATTAGTATGTGTTACTATATATACGTCTATATATATATATACCTTATATATATATATAAATATGGGTATTATATCGTTGTTTTGGCGAGTGCTTTAAATATTAGCTTGGTATGGTATTTAATTATATTATTAATATTATTATTTATATCTTTAATTATATATTTATTATAATATTTACTTTATATTTATATATTTATATATTTATTATATATTATATATAGGTTTTTTTTTGTATATTTTTATTTATTAGTTAGTTATATATTATATTATTATTATATCAACTTATACTATTTCGTGCGAGCTACTATACCGGTATCTTTTCAAAACTGCAACTCGTATACCTTAGATTAAAGCAAAAAACACAAAACACAAAGAATGGGGTAAAAAAAAACAAATATACTTTAATGCTGTATAGGCATTAATATTAAGGGAAGCAAGCGTAAAGCGTTTCGACCATTTCGTAACTGTGTGTACTCGTCAAGACGTCAACTAAGCTAGAGATCATACAAACATTGGAGTTCGAAACAGTAACGGATTGTGGATGGCAAAAAGTATTGGTTGAGTGGCATGGGAGAGATTAAATATAAGGTACTACTGTTCAGGTAATAGGTATATATATTAATTATGGGTTAGGGGATTTATATTATGTAGTTATATATTTATGGGTATATGTGAGGTATAGTGTTATTTTATATATGTATTTATTTTTTATATTTTATATTTTTATTTTAATTTATTATATTATTATATATATAGTTATATTTATTATTATTATGTTAATATGATATTATATATATATTATTATATATATATTATTATTTAAGTATGTTTTTGGAACTTTACTATATATATTTTTATATATAATTTTTAATTATATTTTTCTATATATCATATTTATTACTATGTCTATTAGTTTCTATATTATATTTATTTATATATTATATATATATAAATATATATATAATATATATAATATATATATATATATATATATATATATATAGGTTATTTTATTTATTTTATATTTTTTATTTTATTCATCTTATTTTTTTATTATATATTAATTTATTTATTATTTTTTTATTATATTTATATTTTTTATAAAATTATTATTATTTTATATATATTAAGTATATATTATATATAATATATTATTATATATATATATATATTTATTATTTTGTATTTATTATTTTATATTTTATTGGTTGATAGTATATTATATATTATAATTATTTTAGTATATTATTATAGGTAATTATGTTTATGTTTTGATGTACTATTATTATATGTTTTCTTTTTATTTGCTATTATGTATTATATAATATTTATATATATATATAGTTTTGTGTTTTATTATTTATTATTATATATATATTTTTATTATTATATATATGAATGTTAGGCTATTTATAGGCTAGGTTGAGATATATTTTTAGTTTAGTTTTATTATTTTATTTCAGTATTTATTATTTATTTTATTATTATATATATATATATATTATATTTCAATTTTTTTTTTATTTATTATTTTATATAATATTTTTAATATATTTTATTTTGTATCACTTTTTAAATATAATAATAATAGATATATATATTATATATATAATGTAGTATATATATATATATATATTACGTGTATATATATGTATATTTTTATTTTTTTGTTTATTATATTTGGTTGTTATATTTAGTTACTTATTTATATTATATATATTATATTATATCTATATTATCTATTTAATAGTTTATAGTTTTAGACAACTAGTTTGCTTCTTTTACAAAATTTTGACGTGCATGAGATAGCAAGGTTATACGAAGTAATTTTAATAAAGAGAGTAACGGTCAATAGTGACAAGAAGGAAGGAAAGACCTAAATTATCGACCTAATAATTTCAATCAGAGAACAAAATTAAAATGACAGCAATAATATTAATAATAATAATGTATAAAAATAATATTAATAATAATAATAATAATAATAATAAATAATAATAATAATAATTTTAAATCTAATAATACTAATAATAATAATACTAATTAATAATATAATAATATAACGCATAATCAAAATATGTAAATTAATATTAATTATATTAATCATAATATAATAATAATAATGAATTAAAAATCAAGAATACTCTTGCTAATATCGTGATAATTAATTACGTGTAATAATTATATTAATAATAAGTGAAAATATTATATTTTAATATGAGAGTGGAATACATAAAAACGTACTTAAGCAATGAATAATATATAATAACATTATAGTATAAAATATTAATAATTATTCTTAGGTTTTATTTGCATTGTATAAGAGGCAGCTTCAATAAATTATTTCTATAATTGAATAAGAAAATTATTATTATGAATAATAATAATAATAAATATATTCTAAAAATATTTTTTATTGACTGAATTGTTAATATTTGAAACTATATAATTTACTAGATAGAATAATAAATTCTTTATTTTGTTAAATAAATAAAATCAAATAATAAGTAACTATATTAATATGAAATGATCAAATAATTGTTATAATTAATTTATAATATATAATAATAATTAATAATTTATAATAATTAATAATAATAATAATAATAAAATTTTGAATAATTATATAATAATATAATAATATATAATAATAATAATAATTAATAATTTTATTTAATAATAATAATATATAATAATAATAATAATGTAAAGAATAATCAATGAATAACAATATATAATGGGCTGAGGGGGAGTGGGCAGAAGTAGTCTACGTCAGAAAAGTGACAAATTAAAACATTTAGTCAAGGGAAAAGTTCGTCGATTAGTCGCGGAGGATTCTCAATGACTAATAAACGTGTGAGTATATATGTATAATAATCAATAATAATATATACTATATATATATAGGTGGTGGTGTCACCTGCATATATAGTATATTAGTATATTATTTAATATATTAGTATTATATATATTAGTAGGTATCTATAACTGTTAATATATAATATATATTTATATATATATTTATTTATATAAGGGTATTATATATATATAAGTTAGTATAGTATAGATATATATATATATATATATATATATATTATCTAATAGTGGTATAAGTGCAACAAACTTTTTGAAACGGGATTTGAAAATTAAATTATTATTCTGTCTAATGGTTGTTATCTGTCTAGCAGTGATATATTAGGTTTGTTTTTTTTCAGGTGAGCTTCGGTTTATATTTTACAAAGTAATAGTAGGATGAGAGTATGATAATTTTGATTTAGGGGCTTCTATAGTGTTAATTATGGTAGTGTATAGGTTATGTTATTATTTTGAGTTAGTAGTATATTTATTGATGTATATTTATTTAGTATTTATTTATATATATTTATATTTATTATTATATATATATTATATATATTATATTTTTTATATTATATATTTTTTAGGTATAGTACCATTATTATATTTTATATATATTTATATGGTTACTATTTTTTAAGACACCATGGTCACGGTCCTTTGTGGCCTCTTCACGTGTGTCTGAGAATTAAATATTCTAGATAATTATGTTTGGTTCAAGCAACTTATATTGTCATAAGATTGTTTTTTTGACATAGTGTTTATCTCTATGTATATTATATTTTAATAGGTCCGTTATGGTCATTATTTTATCAAGCACGTCTATTCGTCCTTTGGGAGTAAGCTAGCTTTTAAAGAGTGGTTTTTCTTACCAATTTCTAAAACAGGCTAAGATAAAATACATGGTTGTTATAGGTATTTATCCATCATTATAAGCTCATTTTTGACTTCTTACGTGCGACAAACATCTTACACCCATATAACTGAGGAGGACATGTGTCTTTAATTTAGCACAAAACTCAAACCTTCTGTCTCTAATCTTATTATTATCTCTCTCTTCTCTCCATCTCTCTCTCTCTCTCTCTCGTCCTCTCTCT
>JABUQX010095080.1:0-2500 GCA_015478945.1 Trachelipus rathkii
GGTATTGCTTCGTTCCAGTTCGTTGGGTGTTTAACCGTTTTCTTATTTATCGTGAAACGCTTTCGCGTTTTCGTGCCCTTCCAATTGTCATATCAGTTTTCGATAGTTATAATAGGTCCTAAATATATATATATATTTATATATATATATATATATATATATATATATATATATATATATATATATATATATATATATATATGCTTAATAATATTATATATAAATATATATATATATATATAAATATATATATATATATATATATATATATATATATATATATATATATATATATATATATATATATATAATAATATAACTAACTATATATATATATGTATATATATATATATATTGTATTTTAGGTGATCAGGTGACATTTTAAAAACAGAAAGACCTACCATATAGGGATAGACATAGAGGAACTAATACATAAGATGAGGTCTCTCAGTATCAGTGGACAGGCAGAGACTTCAGTTCCTCTATGCGAATCGACCAGACTCTAAGATGGGTTGGGCGACGCATGACGTGGAGACAACATATCTGGAAGGAGTCGATCATAGGCGATATTTGCTGTGCCATAAAGGCGAAAGGGCATATCGATAACCGAACCAGCAATATCTAATATGAAAATATGTTCTTCAGAACTTCGGTTTGGGGAATCGCTGGCGGGGACGAAAGGACGAGGTCCCGAATCATCCACCAGAACCAGAGAGACTTTATCATCGATATCTTTACAATTCTATCTCTGCTATTCTTTGGACTTTAAATAATAAAAATTATTAATTACTTTACCAAAAATATGTATGTGTTGTATAACATTTATATATATATATATATATATTTTTATACAATATATATCTGTATAATATACGTAACGTGACGCGTAACATATATATGTGCGTATGGATTTGATAATATCGAAAGTCGTTGATCGATCAGTCGTGTATCAGGGCGGGAAGGATCAGCATATATATAACGTGTAACATGTGCCGCTGCGCTACTGTGCTGCTGCTGCTGCTCTCTGTATAAACAATATATACTTATATATATATATATATATATATATATACTATATATATATATATATATATCGGTGCGAACTCTATTTGTTTACTATAAGATAATACACAATTCTCTCACTCCTTCTTTATCTTTCTTTGTCTCTCTCTCTCTCTTTCTCTAACTCTCTTTAACACTTTTTCTATCTATCTCAGTTTTTCTAAATTACTCATTTTCTTTATAATACTTTTAATAATAATAATATATATAATATATATATATATATATATAATAATAATAACTATATATATATATATATATATATATATAATAATAATATATATATATGAAATATACGATTATATTAAATATACTTGAGATATTCCTGCTAAATCGTTTTTTATGTAAATACTTTCTTTAAATGGCTAACAATTATAATATTTACAATATTTTATGCGTTTTAAAATCAAACTATTAGATTTAACTGTTTTTATCGAATCTGGTATATATTTTTTAATTGATTTTATTTGTTTAATTAAATATTATTTGTTATAAAATCATTATATTTATAATGTATAGTACTTATTACTTAAACATTATATTTGCCAACATAGATTTATAAACAATTTTTGGTGCTCTAAAATTGATACACGTTTCCGATTTCCGCTCTTTGATATTAGCAGAGATGCCGCCATTACTAATGGGTTAAAAGCGTTATTTAATAGAGGTTATTTTTATATTTTTCGTTTTAATTTTGCATAATCTTTTATATTTATTATGTACTAATTTCAAAAAAAATAAGAATATTTTATCGTAACATTATGAAATTTGCAAAAATAGATAGTTTCTATAATGTTAACTCGTGCTGAGCACGAGTAGCACGAGTGCAGGAGTCGCCTCTGATATATATATATCAGTTTACCATTAAATAAAAAGAACTAAAAAATTTATTTGTTTCCCAATAAAGAACAAAAAAAATTTTTTTTTTAAATTTTAGACCTTGCCAGAGGTGCGATATAAAAACAATTTAATTTAATGATTTATTTATTTTATTATTTTTTTTATATGCTACCACGATTTTTATATTCTATTCCTATTTATCAAACTTTAACTTTAAATAAACTTTTAAAACTTGAAAACTCGCCCCTCTTCTGCTATTTCACACACACACACACACACACACACACACACACACACACACACACACACACACACACACACACACACACACACACACACACACACAGGCCCTGTTATGTTTTATGATTTTTTTTTTTTTTAACACTATTGCTAGTATCTGTGTCACCAACAATGAATTTCAGTAATTGATTGACATGATTCCAAAAGTTCGAAATATTTTAAATATTTTTTTACACATCTGTAGGAATAACATTTGAAAACAATATCTAAAATGACACTTATCATAACCAATTGCATAATTCGCAGTCCGCTTATGAACACATTGCAAACCTGAAAAAAAAAAGAAAAATCATAAATG
>JABUQX010095080.1:5000-10000 GCA_015478945.1 Trachelipus rathkii
TAGTGAGAGCTCGTCACAGACAAAAAATCCACCCTAGAGCATCATGGGACCGCGACGGACCCTCACTATGGTAAATCGTCAATGTAAGGGTTCATCCCTTGGCCCAGGTGGGCCACAACCATGCCCCATACAAAACCCCGCCATTCTCTCCTATCATGCACCTTTATTCTCGCCTCTGCCAAACTCACATTTCTCTCCTTCAGACATTCGTTCAACGACTCAATCCACTTTCTCTTCGGTCTCCCAGCCGGTCGGTTCCCAACACACTCACCACTATACATCCGCTTAACCAACCTACTATCATTCATCCTTTCCACACGACCCCAAACCATCTCAACATGCTTTCATTTATTCTCTCATTTTACCTTTCTTCACACCACACCACTCTCTAATATTCATTCCTCTCTTTATCAATTCTTCTCACACCTAGCACACCCCTAAGATTGTCCATCTGAACACATTGAACTTTAGATCTATACTTCTTATTCCAGACCATAGTCTCACTACCATACAATAACACAGGTAACAACATACCCTCATGTAAGACCCTAGCACACTCAAGACTTAGTCCCTTTGCATTCACCAACTTGATTTGGTACCAGCACCTTTCCTGCCATTCCACAACTTTCCCTACTACACTCTGCATCGTCCGTTTCCTTCTCATTCTCATCAACATATACCTAAATATTTAAGCTCAGACACTTGTTCTGGCTGCTCACCATCTAACACTAACTTACTACAGAGGGTGTCTCCTCAATGTAACCTTACTCTTATCCACGTTTATTTACCCCTCCTTTCACACACCCTGCCAAATCTATCAATCCTCTCAAACTCTCTTCAGATTCGCCACTCAAAACAAATCATCCGCATATAATAGGTAGGGCACCCTCCACTCAACTCCATTCTCCTACATTCTAACACCATTTTCCTGCCATCCCACCTCTAATTCTTTCATAGCCCCATCCATATACAAATTGAATAACCAAGGGAACATAACACATCCCTGTCTCACTCCACTATTAATCCTAAACCAATCACCATTGACTTATTTGTTCTTACACGCTTCACTATCGTCATACATACTTTTTGATTCCATTCAGAAGCCACTACCACTAACACCATATATCACTAACACCTGCCAAAGAGCTTCCCTATTAATCCTATTTTACGCCTGTTGCAAATCCATAAAACCGTACAATTTATTCTTCTTCTCCTCATTTTCTCAATCATTTGATTCAATGTAAAGATTTGATCTACATCCTCTGCTCTAAACTTGTGTTCTTCCTGTCAGTCCCTCAGTCACTCTGACACTCTCAAACCAAAATACCAGCATATACCTTCCCTACAACACTCAATAAACTTATTTCCCTATAATTTCTGGTTCCCTTTCTCCTGCCAGCACTTATACAAGGTTTTATTACACTCTCCTCCAATCATAGACTATACCTCATAAACGTTTTATTACACAACTTCAAATCAATCAATCCACCATCTCGCCTCACTCTTGATCAATTTCACTAGGTAGTTTCGTCTATACTCTGCTGGATTTACCATTCTTCAACTTTCTCACCCTACCATTACATCACTCCTTACTAACCTCATCCCCAAATGCCTGTTCATTCTTGCCATCAGGCCATGCACATTCGCTGGCACCTCATGTCATTCATTTAATATTATTGCAGATTTACTGAGTGTTCTTTCCACACTCCCTCACATCCATTTCATCAGTTACCAACTTCATCCCTATTCATTATTCTAAGCAGGATTCCCCTTATTCTCATTCTTAACCTTTCACGCTTCCTTCCAGAACCTATTTCCTTGTATGTCCTCATTCATCCTCCTTCCAAACTGTTCATTTACCTCTTGTTTTCTCCTACGTATACACCTTTTAGTATTTCTTTTTCCCTCCTTATATGAAAATTCAAGCATCTGTCTTTGGATCTTCATCCATTTTTGTACATTCAACCACGCTTCTTTTTTACCTTTAACCACTTTCATCACCTCTTCATTCCACCATTCGCTGTTAACATTCTTACTTCCTACTTTAGCACATCCACACACTTTCTTTGCACTACTAACAATTGCTTCCTTCATTTGCCCCCAGATTTGCTCAGTATCAACTTGTTCACATTCAACCGATTTACTAGCGAGCGTTCTTACATACTTATCCTTATTATCTTACATAACTTCTATATAATTTTACACCTACTTCCCTATTTCATCACCTTCCTCTCATCAAGCCCCCACTAACCAATTTTACATAGAACAACATATGATCTGATGATGTTCTAACCCCTCACTGATTTAACATTCAACACATACTTCAACATCTCCTTCTTCACAACACTAAATCAATCACTTTTCACTTCAGTACCATCTCTACCACACCAGCTCTGGTATGCTTGGATCTCTTGTGTTTTTAAAGAAAGTATTGCCCACACATACCTCTCTTCCTGAAAATCAATCACCTTCCTACACCATTACCTCATTTCTCCCGCCACCCCAAAATACCTGTTATACCATCCTTTTTTGATCACCTATCCAACCATTCAGATTCCCCAACACTATCAATCTGAAGCTCCTACTCACCCCATCAAAACATCATTCAAATTATCCCAAAAAATCGTACTCTCTTCAACATTCATGAATGGACCCTTACATCACAACCACATACCTTGACCTTTTCAAACTTAAGTTTAACCATTAGAAATTCTAGGACTCACACAATCAAAGTCTACCATAGCTTCGTACCACAGGTACTCATCAAAATTGCAACTCCTTCTCTCCCTCTCTCATTCTCTTCCACACCAGCACGCACACATTTCACACCACACCACTCTTTTCCTTTCATCTTTGTTCCAGTCACAGCGAGCAAATCAAATTTCCCTTTCCTAAATACATCCATCACCTCTCTCTCTCCTCAACATTTATTCCTCTAACATTCCATGTACCCATACGATTCACTTTGTTTCGCCAGTTCGGTCGTTGCAGCGATCACGACCTTCTCCGAGGCCTGCATTAGCATTCCTGGCAAAGAAATAGATGGTAGTACATTGTAACCCAACTCTACCCTTATAGTCGACTTCTACGACACTGGGACATACGATGGGAAATTCTACTCCCACAGGATAGCAGGTAGTAGGGATGTCTAGCAGGTGTTATGCAAGTGGGTGTGTTAACTGGCATCATGTATATGATATGTGGATAAATGGTGGTTAGTAATATGTTGCCTGGAGGATGAGTGTGAACGCAAAAGAGAAAGGCGCACCATTAAAAATGGGAGGTAATTTCATCGTTCGAGTATGCGTGTACTCTCCCTCATATATATATATATATATATATATATATATATATATATATATATATATTTATACTACTATATATATATATATATATATATATATATATATATATATATATATATATATATATATATTTATATAATATTAAAATATATATAAAAATTGATTGTATTTAAAATTGGTAAATTTTCCTGGTATGAAAATTGTGTATAAAAGTGTGGTATCTAGAATGTGTTTAAGTACAATTACTAAATTACAGATTTACATGGGTATCAAGTACAAGAGTACCAGTCCTTTTTAAAAACTAGCCATATCTAAGTTTTTTTTTATATATATATATATATATATATATATATATATATATATATATATATATATATATATATATATATATATATATATATATATATATATATATCATCATCATCATCATCATCATCATCATCATCATCATCATCATCACCACCCATCTTATCTCCCCAAGACTGGATTTAAGGTGCGTGACATGCACCGGAAACATAAAAATAGCAGAAGAATATGACGCAACTAGAAAAGAAAGCCTAGCCTTACCGCCCCCCTTTATACCAATTAGTGAGAACTCGTCCAATTGAAGAAATCACACTGAAACTACGGGACCACGACTGACCTTCAACTATGACCTCTCGTCATTCAGGTTCGCATTCACAGCCATGCATAGTGTACCTCCTCTGCCACCATTCTCCATAATCATTCTCTCTGCTCACAGCTCATTTCACCACTGTCATTATGTGTTAACTTATCTTTATCATTATGATATCTATCGTCATCCTTTCCACGCGTATTATCTCAACGTACTGCATTTATTCTCTCATTTTAATCTCCCACACCACACAACTCTCTAATACGTTTAATCCTCATTTTATCATTTTTTCACACCTAACACGCCCCTAAGATTGTCCATCTGAACACATTGTACTAGATCTATACCTCTTATTCCAGACCATAGTCTCACTACTATACATTAACACAGGTAACAACATACCCTCATGTAAGACCCTAGTGCACTAAAAACTTGGTCCTTTCACATCCACCAACCTGTTTTAAATCCTCGCATCATATAGTTCCATTCACAATTTTCTACTACACTCACACATGTCACTCCCTTTTCATTCAACATATATCCTAAATATTTAAATTCAGACACTTTCCAGCTGCTCACCATCTAACATAACCACACCGAGGACTGTCCTCACTCACAACCATAACCTTACTCTTATCTACGTTTACTTTCAAACCCCTCCTTTTACACACCCTGCCAAATCTCTCTACCAATCCTCTCAACTCTCTTCAGATTCGCCACACAAAACCAAATCATCCTCATATAATAGGTAGGGAATCCTCCACTCTCATCCATTCTCCATCATTCTAACTCTATCCCTTGTCACCCCTACCTACAGATTGGATTGCCAAGGAGACATACCACATCCCTGTCTCACTCCACTATTAATATTAAACCAATCACTTTCGACTCTATTTATTCTTACACATGCTTCACTATCGTCATACATACTTTTGATTCTATTCAGAAGCTTACCACCAACACCATATCACTAACACCTGCCATAGATTCCCTATTAATCCTATTATACGCCTGTTGCAAATCCATAAATCCTAAATACAATTTATTCTTCTCCTCCTTCATTATCCCAATCATTTGTT
>JABUQX010095080.1:20000-22500 GCA_015478945.1 Trachelipus rathkii
TATATATATATATATATATATATATATATATATATATATATATATATATATATATATATATAATCGGAGAGAAGTTTTCCTGCTTAATGAACTGTAGAGAAATCATGCTATTTTTCATTATAATTAGAATGTAAATTTTCAAAGTATTTTGAAAAAAATACATTAATATCTCATTCATTATTATTATTATTATTATTATTATTATTATTATTATTATTATTATTATTATTATTATTATTATTATTATTATTATTATTATTATTATTATTATTATTAGTAGTAGTAGTAGTAGTAGTAGTAGTAGTAGTAGTATTACGACGCGGCGTTGATGTACTTTCTATTTTCTTTTGGTCTTTTAATGCTTTCTTAAATACTTTTGCCACTACTGACGGGGATAGCCCTATTCAAGGAGGGATGATTAAAAGAAGGGTAAGTGAAAAAAAAAAAACTCCGCAAACAAAGTCAAGTAAACACAGACTCAAGATTTGATGTGAGGAAGGTTGCAGACAAGATGTTAAACATAATGGAAAGAAATTCCACAGAAAAGAGGTGACTGGAAAGGAGGTGCCACAGCAAGTTTCGAGTATTCGATCTTCGCACATAATTCGTGGAAAGACTCTGCACCCGTTTTGCTACGAGGTATCGCAGCGGTGGTAGTACGCTAGGGGCTAACTCATTCTAGCATCTGCTATTGATAAGAGATGGGGGTGCTAATGTCAAGGCTCAGTTATAAGGGTTCAAGGGAGTTAGAATGTATGAACAGTTTTAGACCCAATCTTAGACCCACCCAAGAATGTAGGGACAGTCTTAGACCCAACCACATCCGAACAATAATTTGAAATTTCCCCCCCCCCCAACATATATGAACAGTTGGACAGTTTTAGGCCCAATCTTAGACCCAACCAAGAATGTATGGACTGTCTTAGATCCAACCAAATCTAAACAATAATTTGAAATTGATCCCCCCCCCACATATGTGAGCACTTCACCATATAGGGAGGTTGAGACCCTTATACAATTGGAGTAACTATGCGGATAAAGAGAATTCTCGCAACCTGAACAGAACTCTAAGATTCTTTAAGCCGCTTTAGCAATGTATTATAAGGGCGAGTGATAGAAGGAGTTGGACTCACTCTGTTCCATCTCATTTGTGGTTCTCTCAGAGCATCATTAATGGGATGGGGATGATAATGTCTGTCTTACATGGATTGTGTTGACATTTTATCGGGCGTATTCCAGGCTGTAGTAACTTCTTTCCAGCGATATTTGTAAACCTAGATGTATATATGTGTGATAACAATACTTTATAACTTATATTATAATGTTCAATATATTTCGTATCATATCATTGTAATCGAGTACTGGTATTGACAAGGCCTTCAAACCACCTACTTCCTAGGCACTCTCAAAACATTCTTAACAATGAAGTATTTCCTTGCATCGCATTTATATAATGAAGTGCATCATATTGTGCCTATAATAACTCATTAATTTATTTATATTTTATTCATATATTCGTTATTGCTCGTCAACTTCATCAATTTACCAAGTACGTGATCTCAATATCCAATATGATATTGGCAACTCACTTTAGCTGTCATTACCATTCATATACTTCTTCCCGAAAGCTCATAATTTTAGTTGCAATGTTTAAAACAGGTTTTCTAAACGTCATTAATCCCTCTTACTGGCATCTAGGTGTTTTGAGGGGGAGATGGAAAGATGCAGGGGGATGGGGGATAAAGATCCTCTTTAATCATAAGCTCGTGTGCTAATCTCTCTGCTGTGTTTGTCTATAATGCACCTTGATGGTTTAAATATTATGTATAGTATATATAAATATTCTTGAAAATTTATTATATTTATATCAATTAAAAATATATATATTATTTTTCATTCCCTTTTACTAAAAACATTTTATGTAGAAAGAAAAATTTTGCAGCCGGGGTTATATACCAAGTCTATTCCTAAGCTTTTGGTGATCAAAATTAAGGTATTGAAAAACTATTCAACATTTTCATTTGACAATGTAGTCGACAGAATACTACCGATTTTATTCAAACTTCTTCTCACAGTGTAATAAGAAGAATAAGATTAATAATAATAATAATAATAATAATAATAATAATAATAATAATAATAATAATAATAGATAATAATAATAATAATAATAATAATAATAATAATAATAATAATAATAATAATAATAATAATAATAATAATAATAATAATAATAATAATAATAATAATAATAAAATAATAATAATAATAATAATAATAATAATAATAAGAAGAAAGAAGAGAAGAAAGAGCAGCATTGAATAAGAAGAAAGAAGTGTTATAATATGTTAAGAAGAAGAAGAAGAAGAAGAAGAAGAAGAAGAAGAAGAAGAAGAAGAAGAAGAAGAAGAAGAAGAAGAAGAAGAAGAAGAAGAAGAAGAAGAAGAAGAAGAAGAAGAAGAAGAAGAAGAGAAGAGAAGAAGAAGAAGAAGAAGAAGAA
>JABUQX010095080.1:27500-30729 GCA_015478945.1 Trachelipus rathkii
TTAATAATGTTCGAATGTTCCGGAAGGTTAAGAAGAAGGACATATTTTGAGAGTTTTCAATATCGGACGGTTTTATATTCTTGTGAAAAATTCTTACTAGTTCAAAAATCCTCTGACATTATTTTAATTTCAAAGATTCAAATAAAATCCATAATTAAAAAAAATAAAAAAATACTCTTGTAGGTCCATGGTACGAAGAGAATTTTTTATTAAAATTAAGTTTAATATATGTAAAATGAAGAGAAAATACAAATAATTGCAGTAGTAAAATAAACACATAATATATATATATATATATATATATATTATTATTATTATATATATATATATATATATATAAATATATATATATATATATATATATATATATATATATATATATATATATATGTGTGTGTGTGTGTGCAGGGTGCTGCGCCCGGCAGAGTTTCTGGGAACCTAATAGCTTTTTTCCTGTTATTTTTCTCTTTTTTATTTTTTTTTACCAATTTTCACATGATATATATATATATATATATATATATATATATATATATATATATATATATATATATATATATATATATATATATATATATATATATATATATAACTGAAATTGGATGGTAAGAGAGAACGCCAAGATAAAAATAAAATAAAAACTTGAAATAAGATTTAATGTTACTCCTTTCCGCCAAGACAGTATGTATGGAGTAGAAGTCGAAATTTCTTACGGGTGGAGACGGAGCAGAAGCTGAAATTTTTTACGGGTGAAGACTGAGCCCAAAAATTTTTTCACTGTGAACAAAAGGTGTTTCGGAGATGGCCAAGAATTTTAGAGGCTCCGCTTTACATCCACATACTATTACACCCTTTGTAATTCTATTTGACAGAATATTTATGGAGGGGCAAGTAATCAACCCATACTTACACGTATTTATAGAGATTATATTGGTATACGAGTATAGTACTTGCTTCTTCGGTGTGCCGTTTATCGTGGCGCGACTGAGTCGCGAGGTATAGGATTAGGGTTCGATCCTAGGCAGCAATTACCTAGAGAAGTTCCCCTCCTTGAATGTCAGGTGTGAACTTTATATAAAAAAACTGGGGGAGTAGTTTTGAAGTTTATTTGCTTTTGTGGGTTTCTACTCATTCACATTTATCTTTGTCATGGGATTTTTAGTTTTTTTTTCCAGTTGGTCATTCTGGGCTTCAAAGCCGTTTTTTGAGGGGGAGTGGGGGACCCGGCCCCAACTCTGGAACCGTCCCCCCATGTTTGGATCAGAGATTTCCTCTTTTTGTTAATAATGTTTCAGCAAACTATGTTACAAGGTTCAGACCCATTTTAAAGATTATTATTTTTACTCATAAACGGAGAGGGATGCTGAATATCTCGTTTCTACTAAAAATTTATTAAATTATAAACACCGAAATATCATATCGCAAGAGATTTTGAGCTTTATAGAATGATACACCTTCCAAAACACTTGTTTACAACTCAGAACTACTCCACTGTATTGATCTACATTGTTATTATTTTTTTTATTATTATTTATTTATTATTATTATTATTATTATTAAGCAACAGAACTCTAGAGCTTCGTCATTGCAAATTACACTAAATAATATTTGGAATAAATTATAATGCCTGCAGCAGAAAGTATTTTTTAAAAGTTCCTATAATAATAATAATAATAATAATAATAATAATAATAATAATAATAATAATAATAATAATAATAATAATAATAATAATAATAATAATAATAATAATAATAAAGATGAAAGGAATGTGCTCGAGCCTCTTCCCCGAGAAGATCTCCTTCTCCTCCTCCTACTCTCCGTCATGTTTGAATGCTTTATATATGATACAATGAATTCTTGGCCTTTGACACGCTTCAAGTGACTCTCATCATCTTGACAGGAAAGATGCCAGGTGTGACAGCAGTGAGGTATGAATGGATAAAGAGATTTGGTTTTAGTATAGTCAGATATATCCTCCAAAACACTGTTTACAACCCGAACCACTCCACACTGTATTGATCTACATTGTTATTATTTTTTTGTTTGATGATTGTTATACGATCATCATTAAAACAACAGAATTCAGATTTTCTCTGGTCATTGTAAAATTGTTACTCTGTAAATAATATTTGGAATAACAAATTATAAATGCCTGCAGCAGAAAGTATTTTTTAAAAGTTCCTATAATAATAATAATAATAATAATAATAATAATAATAATAATAATAATAATAATAATAATAATAATAATAATAATAATAATAATAATAATAATAAATAATAATAATAAAGATAAAGGGAATGTGCCAGTTTCTCCCGAGAAGATCTCCTCCTCCTACTCTCCGTCATGTTTGAATGCTTTATATATGATACAATGAATTCTTGGCCTTTGACACGCTTCAAGTGACTCTCATCATCTTTGGGATACCAGGAAAGATGCTTGCGTGGATGAAGGAGTGAGGTATGAGAATGGGATAAAGGAGTGAGGTATAAGAATGGGATAAAGGAGTGAGGTATAAGAATGGGATGAAGGAGTAAGGTATGAGAATGACTGAATGGTTTATTTTAGAGGTAAAATGATTGTCTGTGGGGTTGGGTTCTGCGGGGGAGGGGAAGTTAAAGAAAGACTGATGACTGTCCATAATAACGGGTGGTGCAGCCCCACTCTTTATATGGTGAAGCTTATATATATATATATATATATATATATATATATATATATATATATATATATATATATATAGTATATATATATATATATATATATATATATATATATATATATATTTCAGGTATCCACAATCTTCAACAAATTAACGCAACTGGAGAGGCATGAAGAGTCCCTTTAATAAGCTCACCGTTCCACCACCAGCTGATTATTACCTCCAGTGTTATCTTTACTACTACTGTCACGCTACTACTACTACTACTACTAGCTCAACTACTACTACTACTACTATTGCTACTGTGATATCACTTCTTCCTTCCCTCTTCCCTATTATTTGTTTCTCCTCCTGTATATATATATATATATATATATATATATATATATATATTATATATATATATATATATAGTTATATATATATATATATATATATATATAATAGATATATATATATATGTATATATGAGGTATATATATGAGCGGCGCACGAAACGCGAAAGCGTTTACGATAACGAAACGGTTAAACACCCAAACGAGGTAAACTGAACGAAGTACAAC
>JABUQX010095081.1:0-27304 GCA_015478945.1 Trachelipus rathkii
CGAAATGCTTGGAAATCTCAGACAACAATTGACGCTGGTTGAAATACTCTCCCAGATATTCTAGCTTATGAATATGCATACAGTCATCACCACATTGAAAACTAATACTTCCCAAGATCTTTTCAACAACAACTTCGAATGTGTATACCAAAGGAGTTGTATTCTTCTTTGAAACTTAACACGCAAAGCATTCGAGTTGCTATTCCAAGATCTCAAGATAAAACCCCCTTCTTCCATTCGTTTCTTACAATGATGATATATATATACCTACTATCTCACTTTCTGCTTGAGCAATGCTTTGTAATATTAAATTATCCAGCATAGAAAGCCTGAGATAATATTTCTTTACATCATCATGTGGATACTGCTAGAAGCATGAATTCATTAATTAACGATGCAGTAGTAAATGGGGAAGAGTGAATACCCGATAATATTAGATGTGAGGTCATAAAGCTTCTAATTGCCCGTGTGTTTAAAAACGCACAAGAAAGTGACCTATTCATGTCCACTTTCATCTTTTAACCTAATCATCAGAAACGCTTGTTTTACATCACTTATGACCGACAGTACGATCGTTTGAACACAAGAAAGTAGCTTTTAAAAATGAATTCAATGAGGTCCCATCAACCCTGTAAGCAGCCTCAATTCAAAGATGTCTTGGTAGTCTTACTTTTAAGGGAAAAATTAAAAACTGGTCTTATTTTAGTGGTTACTTTTCGGATTGCCTTTATTATAGGGCGATGAGGAGAATTTATATTTTAACACAATATCTGAAGGTCATAAAAAATTTATATTTATTTTTCATTAATTTATCACCTAAACATCTTCAAACACCTTATCATATTTATTTATTAAATTATTTTAGTTAATTTATCAAACACTAAAAGCTTTAATTTTAAAGATATTTTTAAAATTATTAAAAGATGTCTATTTTTGTCTTCATACAAGGAAGGCTTAACATGAAATGGTTGTCTTTTGGAAATCTATTCTGATTAAATAATTCGCACTTTACATTACTACTAGTGTTCAGAAATGTCTTCGTCTGTTTGATACCCATGATTTCTAGCTACAGATTTTCCAAGCATGTCATAGTCAGAATCCAAAAACTGTCTCAATATTGGGAATCTGAAAATAACTTTGGATGTCTAACAGAAATTATCACTTGTGTATTAGCGCTCCTGTATAACTTTCAGAAATCACTTTTAGGATTATGGCATTTTGTTTCAAACTTTAGACTGAGTTAGTGAAATTACTAACTTTTTACTTTTTTCTGGTTTAACACCGGTGGCAATTTGTTTCTCTACTTAAAATACATTATAATATTAGCCTATTTTTGGATTTAATTTGTTATCACCAATATTTAACAATGACCATTGAAAGGTACAGTTGAAGGATGGAAACAAGTCTATGTAATTCTATGCCAGTAAGACATCTACTTTAATATGACTATTTATATTAGAATTATTAAAATTACTGTCGCAAAAATTTAAAACATTAGTTTCATAATTAGCTTTATAACATCTGACATGCATCTACTTTATATTATATTTAATTTCAACTTCACTTTTAATAAAAGGAATGAAACTATTCTTTTTAAACTTTACACCAATTTAATGTTTGGATGAAACTTTTGTAATTTAGAAAGCCAATGAAAGTTTGAACTCATATTCTATTAGAGGAAGACATTTACATCTAGGTATTGAGTTTCAGCAGCTCTCTCTTGAAAATATAAGACCTAAGTACTAGCTGTATCTATCAACATTTAAAGTTTCATTCCATTGAAAACCATATTTAAAGAAAGATTGGTAGGTGGAATATATGCATCTCTAAACTATTGATGAAAGTTATGGCCAATGATTGGTCGTTTGTTATTCTAACCACCCCCTCATTTTTATTAACTTACACAATGTTGTATGTGTGATCTACTTCCACATTTACAAGCGGAAACCTCATTTTATTATTATTCACCGCAAAAAGCACACTGTGCTTGCGGATGGTTACCAGCACACTGTTCACACTACTCCAACTCTTTAATTCTATTAATTCGACCTTCAAAATTGTTGTACACAGGACATAGTCCCAAAGAATGTGGCCCAGAACATAATTTAAAGGTTTTCGACGATTGCACGAAGTTTATTTGAGGTTTCGAAAATCAATTCGGGGCTGTTTACTTGTAACATTATTTTGAGATGTTTTTTCTTTTTGAGGAGACAGTGTACTTTTCTTTAAATTTTGAGTTGTCACCTACTGTTACTTCTGAGGAACGAACAGTACATATTAAGCCTTTTTATATCGCTGATATATTTCAAGAACTTCATTTATGTCAGGATAAGTTATGACTACTTTTTTCTATCAGGTCTTCACAAATATTTAGGTAGCTTTTAACTACTATAACATGCGATCAACAAGGCAAACAGCCTGGACTCTTGTGATGGAAAAATCCCAATTTATGCACTTAAGATCGTAAATAATAGCCCTGATGTTATTTAATGCATTTTTTAAGGATAAAAATCTTTATCATATTTGGATTATATTAATAGCTATCAAAGAGGCAAACAAGTCAATTGTTATAGTAGTTACATCCCAAATATTCCGCTTTCAACAATTCTAATGCTACTTTATAATGTCTGGTATGAGTAGTACAATGAGACACAATACTTATAGGATAGTCCTCAAAAAGCTTAAAAAGGTACATGTAATTTTAACAAGAATCATTAAGTTTAGGGTTATTGCCAACTACAATATTCATAAACTGACTTAAAAAATTACAAAACTAATTTATTCAAATCACTATCATCAATTTCATTGCTTGGTATTGACGTACCGTGACTATAAAGGTATAGAAGTTAAATAAAAAATTTCCATATAATTGAAGTATTAAAAATATGTTAAAGGCATAAACAGTTATTTGTGTCATTACAAACACTTAATTTAATTTCTAATTCTAAATAATAATCACTTTGACTTTGGGTTTCTGAATCCATATTTAGGCCTTTGAGCTCAGTTTCCAACCATGCATCAAGGATGCTTTCATCAATTACTTTGCTTCTTACTACAATTTTTTTATTTCATTTATGTGACCAAAACAAGATGACAATATAATGTTATTTTTGATAATTCATTATTTATTTACGCTTTAGTCTTACATTTTAAATTAGAACTCTTTTTAATGTTTCTTTTGAGAACTATTTTGGTTCAAAAATGATGCTTTATACAACCTCCGACTACTTGAAGATGTTGAAAAATGCACACTATATAAAAGAATATACGGGTAAGCATATAGCTTTTAAATACATGTCAAAAACTGAATTTCAAATGTAAATGTTAGCCTGGTTCCAAACAGTATAGATTGAATTATTATTTAACCATTTTTTTTTTAAGAAAAACGCAACCACACAGTGGGTTATGTTATTATTACAAAAACACGTGAGAATAATTATAGTTATTAAAATAAATTAAAACCAGAACCACACTTTTGAAACAATCCTAAAACGCCATTCACCAAAAATGATTACAATTAGACAAAATATCGATTATTATCGAATTATTTTTTTTAAATTACTATAGATTATGTTATCGATTTCACGATCGATATTAAATAAAATATATCGATTATTACAAAAATAATTGAAACCGATTCAACTCCTTTGGAATTTTCCACTCTCATTTAATTTTGATGCAATCTTTTTGCGCATGCGTAAGAATGCCTTTTTAACTTTCGAAATGTTTGGAAGTTTTGAAACAAAGTTTATTCAAGTTTTAAATATTTTTTAAAGGTTAATAACTTTTATATTATAAAAATATCACTAATGATAAATAAAAAATGTTAAGTACATTTAGTCATTTTCAGAAAATGGACGGTTAATTGACAAATTTTTCATAAATGGCGATACTATAGATCTACCTTTTCAAAATAATCAAAAATTTCTTTTCATTTTTTTGATAGAAGTGGCTCTTGGCGCCACCGGACTATTTTAAGTATTCTTTAATATTATTTACTCTAAAAAATTTTGAAGCCGTCAAAGCCAGTCATTTTTTTTCATCCGGTTGCGGGCAGACTTTTGGAGACGTAGCGCCGGAGGTACCCCCTAAAAACGCTTTATATACTAATTTAGTAAATTGCAATTAATAATGAATGCTATTATCATTATAATGAAAGACAGGAAAATCCAAAAGGGTTTGAAAAGGTTTCCTTTTCATAAACAAGGACATTTTAATCCTTTTAAAGTAACTAATTTTCACAGAGTAACTTAAGCTCCAAACAGTTTTACGAGGCCAATTTTTCATAAACAATGAGATATTGAAATATTATGGGTAATAAGCGTGGATATAAACTTTAGACAACTTATTGTTTGTCTAAATATTAATTTTATTGTACTAATACTGCGTACAATTTTTATTAAGTTAATGAGAATCAATCTCAACTGTTTAATGAACCCGAATACTTAAATATTGACAACAGTATACGTGTTCATCATTTATTACTGAAAGATTAGCCTGTTTTTACTGATTTTGGGGAAGGCTGTGACCATCCCGCGCTTTGATATGATGAAATTCTTAGCCTTTATATTAATGGTTTTAATAAAAATATTTATACTGTGGTCTTAATATAATTTTACGTATATTTAATAGTTTCCTAAATTAAATTCAATAATAAGTAATATATATATATAATTATATATATATATATAATAATATATATATATATATCATATTATATATATAATATATATATATATTATAATATATAAATATATATATCTATATGTATAATATACTATGCTTTCTTCATCCCTGACCACGATTTTATCGGAGAGGCGACCGCGTCCAAAAATTCGCTGCCGCCGCAACCGGCCTTCTCAGAGATCTCCAGTGTTGCAATGCTCTGGGTTGAGAGTTAGATAGACGGAGAGTTGAAAGTGGAAAATGTGTTTTCCGGGAACCCTGGTTGTAGTTGGACAGATAGTTTGTAAGTGTTTGTAAGGTGATTCTAATGTGTCCTCTCACCACTGTTGTTTGGGTGGTGGCCGCAATCTTAATTTGGCCAAGGATGGCTGACTGGTTCTGTAGTGAGTTGAATTCTGGTGCCTTTCTGGTAATGTTGTTTTAAAAATGTTGTTTGGTGTCTGCGTCTAAATAGTTTTTCTGTTAGTGTCGGGTGAATTTTAGTTTGATTTTGATATGTTTTTGTTGTTGTTGAATGTTGTTCAGAGTTTGTTTGTAATATATGTTGGTAATTTGGTCGAAAGAGTGGCGTCGAGTGACTGAAAGGGCTGATTGGTGAAGAACCGGTGCGTTTAGAAGTTGTAGAGATGTGTGGATCAAATCTTGCATTGAAACAAATATGTGAGAAAATGAGGAGCAGAAGAAATAATTTTGTTTTAAGTTTTATGGATTTGCAACAGGCATATGATAGGATTAATAGGGAAGCTCTGTGGCAGGTGTTAGTGATATATGGAGTATGGACATGGTGTTGGTGGTAGGCTTCTGAATGGAATCAAAAGTCTGTGTGACGATAATGAAGCGTGTGTAAGAATAAATGGAGTTGAAAGTGATTGGTTTAATATTAATAGAGAGTGAGGCAAGGATGTGTTATGTCTTCTGGTTATTCATTTTTGTAATGGATATGTTATCGAAAGAAATAGGGTAGGGGTGGGAGTGGAAAGTGTTATAATGATGGAGAATGGATAGAGTGGAGGTACCTCTCCTTATTGTATGCGGATAAATTTGGTTTTGTGTGGCGAAACTAAAGAGATTTGAGAGGATTGATAGAGGGGTTTGGCAGGGTGTGTAAAAGGAGTTTGAAAGTAAATGTAAATAAGAGTAAGGTTATGGTAGTAAGTGAGGAGAGTCCGTTATGTGAAGTTATGTTAGATAGTGAGTAACTGGTCAAGTATCTGAAGTTAAATATTGAGGATATATGTTGGATAAAGGAAAAACGGATGATGTGTGTGTAAGTAGGAAATGTGATGTAATTAGCTTGGCTGCTGCAATTAAATCCTTTAGAGGATGTAATGGGAATAATTTTTGAAGTGCCCGATGGTCTGCATGAGGTATGTTGGTTACCTGTGTGTAATGTATAGTAGTGAAACTATGTCTTGAATAAGAGGTATAGACTAAGGTGCAGTTGTGTTCAGAAGACAATCTTAGGGGCGTGTTTAGGTGTGAGAAGAATGAAAAATGAGGAAATGAAAGGATAAAAGGGGAGTTGTGGTGTAAGAAGGCGTAAATGAGAGAATAACGAGAGTATATTGAGATGGCTATATGGGCAGGATGGATGATAGTCGGGTTGGTTAGCGGTGTATAGTTTTGAGTGTCTGGGATGCGATCGCTGGGAACCGAAAGAAAATGTGGGATTGAGTCAGTAACGTTGAATGCTGAAGTAGAGGAATGCGAGTTTGCAGAGGATAGGCTAGAAGAAAAATAGGAGTGAACGGCGGGGTTTTGTGAAGGGGGTATGGTGTGCTTTGGCCCGGAGGATGGACCCACATGACGAGTACCAAGTAAGGGTCCGTCGCATACCCTCGTGAAACCGTAGGGTAGATTTCTCACTTAAGGTATAAAGGGGAGTAAATGGGGTCTTTCTGCTTGATGTCTTTCTACTTTCTGTTTCAATTCTATGCTCGACACTCACCCCAATCGGGAAAATAATATATATAATAAGATAATAAAATATAAATAAGAATAATATATAATAATAATAATTAATAATTATATAATATAATTATATAGTATATATAATATAATAATATATATATATAATATATATAATATATATATATATATATATAATAAATATATATATATAATATAATAATATATATATATATATAATATATATATATATATATTATATATATTATATATATAATATATATATATATAAATATATAAATATGGCGCAAACTTACCGAAAAGTTTTAAGTGATTTTCGAAAACTACGATAAATGTAAGAGATAATCTAATACAATATCTTGGAATCGGCGTTATGAAATTTGTATGGTATTTTTTCTTTTTAGGGCTGAGCCCAGACATGGGGGGACAGAGGTACGGCCGAGAAAACCTATCCAGTCCATTCGATCGTGGCGGTTGGCCTGGTGGGATTTTTTTTGACCATGTTTCTGTCGTAAGTATAAAAAAAATTTAACCTATTTTTGATCCTTATTTATATATGTTTTATTTAACAATGTTTTTCATATATTTACGAACATCATTCTTACAATTAATAACTGAAGCTTACATTGATAATATCCATACATTATTCTTAAAATTTAAGAACTGAAGCTGTACATTTGGACAGTCATCCATCATCATTCTTCACAATTAAAACTTATTCACCGAACTCACTTTATATTTGACACTTTATATTCGAAAATTTGACGCGAGTAAAGTTTATTCGTACACTTTATTACGTTTTTTGTTTAAAGATTGTCCCCAATTCCAAATATGTTATTGTTCGTGCGTAACCACAATACTTTTTACGAGTATATGAGAGGGCTTTGGTAGAGTTTCATATATGATATTAAAATAATATATATAATATATAATATATATATACATAGTACTATATAATATATAATATTATATATAATATAATAATAATTATTATATATTATACTATGCATATGATATTAGATATATAAACTATATATATATATATATATATAATATAATAAATATATATATATATAATATTAATATATCGTATATATATATATAATAATATATATATATAGTATTAATATATTATATAATACTCAGGTGCCTTCTAGGTTCGTAAAGTATGGTACTACTTGGTATAACGCGCTGGAAGACTTCTTTCCTACTATGGTTGTGAGACCTAATCCACAGTGCGAAGATTATTGGTGCAAGAAGAGGCAAGAAGAGTACCGTAAGAGAAAAGAGGAGAAGATGCCAGTGGTCAAATGTTGTAGAGGAAGTAAACGAAGGAAAGTAGTAATTCATGAAGATAATGATTGGGGTGATTATTATTATTATTATTATTATTATTATTATTATTATTATTATTATTATTTATTATTATTATTAATTCAAATCCGGTTTTTTTATGAATCTACACCAGTGATCTGCTAGAGACTAATTGAATTAGTGGTTTTTTATAGATAATAATTAGGCGATTGTAATTTCTTAAAAGAATAATAAAAAGAATTGTTCTGTAGTAATAGATAACATTGGGGAACAAAATATTTGTTGCATTGCTACCAGCTCCTGTACTCACCTAATTTCGGTGTGAGAATTTCAAATTTGTAGTTAGTTTTTCTCTCGAAGCTATAGTTTTGTCTCTTTTCTCGGGCAAGCATTAAAAAAACTGCAAAAACAAAAAAAAAATTTTTTGCTCGTGATTAGCGAGCGGCAGGACTGTTGGGTATAAATAATTATCTAAACGAAAAATATGTATCTCAACCATTTATTATTTATAGGACAAATAATTAAAAGGGTATCGCGAGTTTTCATATATGAAAGAAAAAGTGATTTGAATCAGTAAAAAAATGCCTGGAGGAGAGGAATGAGATTTTGGCAGAGGCGAGAAGAAAGGAGCATAGTAGGAGTGAATGGCGGGGTTTTGTGAAGGGGTATGGTTGTGACCCCCTGGGCCAAGAGATGAACCCCACATTGACAGAATGCCATAGTGAGGGTCCGTCGCGGTCCCATGAAACTCTAGGGTAGATTTTCTGACTGAGACGAGTTCTCAATAATAGGTATAGAGGGAGTGGTAAGGCTGGGCTTTCTTTTCGACTTGCATCATATTCTTCTACAATTTTTCTGTTTCCTGTGCATGTGTCGCACTTTACCCCCAGTCTTGGGAAGAGAAGGTGGATGATGATGATGAAAAAATGCCAAAAGAAAAAAATATATATTTTTTTTATAAATGAAAAATTGCGATATTTTTTTTGCTATTCAATCGATCAATTGGAAATTTTCACAGCATTTATAAATGGGTTAAATTCTTTTTGTATACCCATCCGTTTTGCAACTGTTCATGTTTAATTTTTTCTTTAATCTTTTCCCGTGAACTATGGAAAACTGTTGATCACAGGCCAAAACTAATAAGAGTTTTGGAATCACCATACAAACTTTAGTCAAATTCATGTATCAGATCAAATGCAACAAAAAAAATCTTAAAAATTGTTTCCGAGTGTAAAATTTATTATTACAAAAAAAGTCAGAGAATCTTAATTCAGAAGCAGATGGTGTTAAGTTACGCATCAATTGCTTCATTGATTAGTAGGCCTACTTTATAAATGGTTGTAACGTATGAGAATTTTCGTACTCTTGTACCATCCAGTTCTTCTGCTGGGATAACCTTTCACTCCTGTGACACTCCCGAGTTCTCTAAAATCTTTCGTTGAAGTCTTGAAGATGTAGAAAAACATCTGTGAGTATTAGGATGACACACTCAAAGTAATAGAATTTTAAAGTTTTCAAGTCTGCTTCTAAATCCTTTTATTATCCAAGGTATATTAATTAAAACTCGACTGCGAACACTTGGTGGCGACAGGCTTGGGATTGCCGGCCTTAAAGTTCGACTTCCTGTAAACCCCCGTGTTACCCTCTGAGAATGGGATTAAGCACGTTAAATTTTTTTTTTTTTTTTTTTTTTTTTTTTTAGAACGTGCAAAGTACAAAAAATTTTTAAAAAATATTATGACCTTATATATAATTTTATCATTCACACAAATACTTATATATATTTAACAGATAAAATAGAATTAAATTCATATTAAAATAAATTATCAAAATAAGATAAATATAATTACATTATAATTTAAAAATACTACACATAATAAATAATAACATCACAAAGATAAAAGTAGCATCGATGCAATAATACATAAAAACACTAACTAAATTAAGAAAAGCAGCTTAGCCAGAACATAATGATAATGTTATGTAAATTTTTGAGAATAAGTAAAGGAAAAAAGGAAAGAAAATTGCCAGTGGGAAACTTAAAAATTAATGTCATTAAGGGAGATGGGAGATGATTGGATGGTGTAGAGAGAAGATAGAAAGTAGATGGAGAGTAGAAAAAATTTGTGAAAATTAAAAAAAAAAAAAAAAAAAAAAATATTTTGAGAATTTTTAGAAAAAACTTGTAACATTTTTTCAAAATGATTAAGCCTACACAATATTATAAATAATAAATATTATAAATGTAACAATAAGATGTAAATATATTGACGATAAATATTGTTGTAAAAAATATGATTTTGATATTGTTTTGCTAATATCAGGAGTGCTGGTTCTAACTAGAAAGTAAAATGTGAGAAGTAAAATGAAGTATGTTCAGGAGTGTAGATATTTTTTAGTATATGGAAGAGGAATCCATTGATTTTGTGGATTGAGCCAGTAAAAGAATGTCGGAAGAAAATGAACATGAATTTAGCCAAAGTGAGAAGTACAGTATATTGCATAATTATAGATTTGACTGTATTTTTTTTTTATTATATATATTTGGTATTTTAAGTGAAATGACGTTCGTCAAATCCCGCAGAGTGCCGAAAGGTCCGATTGAATAAAGTCAACGACGGAACGAAGAGGGATCTTAACTCAAGTGCGTCATATCGCGCTCAAACATAGACGAGTGAGTCTTACGAGATGGGTTGGTCAGAGCACGTTGGGTGCGGCGCGTGAATATGTTGAGGCAAGGAGTGAGCCCTTACTTGGCAGCATTCGCAGTATTAATATGCTCCGGGAGTATGAGGGTGGTTAACACAGTCCTGAATTCGAACGTTACATGTGAAGGGATATTCAGAGCCTCCAATACACTCTATACAGAGTATAAGGAGGGCTCAAGTTTCGCCGGTGAGAGGGGGATAGGTGTATTACACCTCGACTAAAAGATAAAGATTTGAAAAATAATAAAAAGTTGAAGAACCCATTTCTTCCGAGCGTGTAAGTTATCTAAGTGGAGAAGTGGGTGTCTATTGAGAGTGTTAAAAGATATTAATCTCCACGGAGTGAAAATAGTGCAAGCTTATAACACATGAAATCATACTAATAAGTGAGTATGTTTTGATCTCTACAAAGGATACGTCTGCATGTAACTTTCTGACTAAATAATCCTGCGGTTATGTGGACTGAAATTGAACCATATATATACCATGGAGCTGAGATAATGATATATCATGGAGAAGTATATAAGGACAAATTGACGCGAAGGGAAAGTAGGTGAACGAACTGATATTGATAATATACGTATACGTTGCATTAATGAGTTATGGAAAGACGAGAAGATATTAGACCTAGTAAATATATTGTAAAATTACTATATATATAGAGTCAGATAAGTAATTTGGTTAGAGTACATTAGGAGGCTATAGTTATGGACAGTAGTTGTGGGTGTTCCAATGAAAGAGGCTAGTAAGGCTAATGATATAATGAAGGTTACTGGGGGTATTTAATAAGTGTTTAATGTGTATTTATTTGTCTTGGTTGAAGTTAGAAATGGAATAATTGTATGTTGAGTAGATAATAGATATATTTAGTTAGTTGAGATAGATGAATAGAGGGGAAGGAGCTAAGTGTAGTAATACGCGCCTCCAATTGCATACGCATTCTATTAGTTAAAATCATTATATAAGTGATTCTGCAACACTATGAATGAGTTTAGGTGAACATACAAATATATATGCAATTATTATTTCTAGGAGGCCGATCAGGTTGATTAGAAGTGACATTGAGATCATGGACCTCAATTTACATGCTGAAAGTAAGACTGACTGAGGTGGTAAGTTATATTATTTGTCGGTGGAAACGTGATTGTGCGAACTTGTGAAGTATTATGTTACTGTACTGTCTGATTATATAAGTTTATCGCTTACAACTCTAACTATCAGATACATAAGATATGACGAGTTTTTGAGTCAAGTTGGAACATATTAGGTAAATCGTAACCGTTGCTAAACGCAGTTGCAATCTCCTGTAGGAGTTTTTGTAGGAAGAAAGATGGGGACAATAGTTATATATACATATATTAACCTACGAGGGTAAGGAACCAGTCAAGGAGATTGTAAGCATATCTAGATATAATAGGACTGGAAGTGAAGCAAATAACTAGATCACCAATGAAGAGCCTACTCACAGTATTAGATAGTTTTTATTACTTTTCAGCTATACTGAGGTTTCTTACTCAGACCGGTTAAAAGAGTTCGGTTTTTTAAGTTGTAGGTGTAAGTAGACTGATATGTGAGAATTAGTAGATAGAAGGAGTAATAAACATATCTCACTTTAGTAGAGCGTACTGTAAATAACTGAGTAGGAAACAAGAAGTATCACAATATTAGTTAATAAGAGTGACCTATAAATGACGGGCTAAAGTATTCATTCCGTTAGGACTCGTAAGTACTGGAGCTCTAGATGACAGCGGTAATTATGTGAGTAATCCATAAAATTACGTTGTATTAACTAAAAACTTAACATGAAATATAAACACAAACATTTAATCATCGATTCACTTTATATTTACACTATAATATTTTTGGGTAAATATATAAACATTTATTACATATTTATTAGTATTTGACAGCGTTCAGGAGGGGACATGATTACGAGTATCAAAGGTAATATAAAATTGTAAAAAAAATTGAAAAAAAAAAAATATTTTATTTGAAAAATAATATTTGTATTATGCTTTGTCATATACTAAGAACAATAATAGAATCATAAGCTAAATTACGAGAAATTAATAAAGTGGTCAGAGGACCAAAAACAGAGTAAATTTACACAACAAGGTGTGAATTTTTTATTGTTAAACAAAAATATATATATATAGTGCTTTTTTTTTAAGTGTGAATAATTAAAATATGAAATATTGATTTTTAAGATCCAATAATATAGATATCGTGGTATCAAATAATAAAAAATTTAAATGTAAAATCAAAAAATAGCACGCATGAAGCTAGGTTGTAAATGCAATTCTAATATCTAAATGGAAAAATGCCCTTGCGTCAAAATCCAATTGTTATGAAGTTTGACTATCTAGAAGCATCACCGGCCCAAAACGTTCTTCTTGCGAAAACACACTTGAAGTACTATAAGAAAGGACCAACATACTCTGTTTTATAAAGGAAGCACATGAATTATATTTACTGTATCTGAGAGTTGACAAATGAGCACTCTATGGATTCGAACAATAAGAGAATCAATAGAGTCTCTATAAAAATATAAATTAATGGAATATTTGTTATTCGTCGAGCTCAAAACTATAGGAATTAAAAAATATGTTTATTTTTTATATATTTATGAAAAATAAACTATAAAAATGTATTCCAAGGCTAATTTCTGTGATGGATTTCTCTCATTAGTATAGTGTGTTACCTTCTTTTGAGAAAAGCTGAGTTTTGTGCATAAGGCTACACTACGACCGGGATCATATGTGAGGACTACGTAGTACACAAACTCCAGGGGCATCAAATGATGAACGATCTGAGAGAAAAGAAAGCCTCGTGTGAAAAACAGAAGAAGGACTGAATCGAGTATATGGCTTGGTAATTCACACTCGCATACATCACACCTATTCGGAGCCTCAGAGTCGTTACATGAAGTAGATAAATTTCATTCGAGATAGCAGAGACGAATAATACTACATATTCACTCAAATTTATAAGTGATAATGAGAAGACAATTTATACGAGACTCAAAGTAAAATTATAAATACACTATAAATAATAATAATTGATGATATAATGTAAATAAATAAATGATATATTATAATAATTTGCTTCTACACCTATAATTATATAATCTATTATAGGATAAATTGAAGTATAAAAATAAGTAGAAAATATCAATCTAATAATAATAAATATGTATTAAATATTAAATAAAATAATTACATTGTGGCGTATTTATTTATAAACACTAGTTTGAAAATTCGAATATTATCCAGACAAATACTGATGAATTAGGTATATAACAATGAGTAATTGAAGTTCATTTGATAAATCATTTATATATTGTATTTATAAGCATAAGTGAGAGAACATATAATATATATAATAATTAAATAAAATTAAATAATTATTATATAAAGTAATGCAGTATAAGAATTAATTTATATATATGAGATATTAACCAAAAAAGCGTAATAACGGTATCTCACGCCATTAACTCCGGAATATATAAAAGAAGAAATATACATTTTAAATGTATAAAAATAATAATTAAAATAATGTATAATAATAATAATAATATAAATAAGTTTTGCTCTTATATAATATTCTTCTTCATATAAAGCATATTTGGCATTTTCTCAGATTCTAAACATAATATTAAAGCACTAATATAGACATCAAATCAAACCAACTAGATAATATTATAATAGTATAATGATTATAATAATAACGAATTCGAAAATATTAATGAAATTAAATACATCAAAAGTAACTCTATAAGGTTTTAGTAAAATTTAAACGCCCTTGCTTAAATAAAATAATCGAGGAGTAAAATAATAAATATCATCTCACCTGATAGTAAGCTACAAATGCTTAGAAACAAAACACTTCCTGAAATAAAAGTAAAGTCAAATAGTAATCGGCATCATAAAACATAAGAAAGATACGGAAATTAATTATGAATATAAAACATGAGTTATAATCTAAGATTTGATAATACAATCATGGAGAGAGAGCTTGGGCAGTTTTTGAGACTGAAAGAATTGATAAATGTTTTCTATGAAGGATGAATAATATTCATAATAATGAGAGTCAGGCACTTGTATATGAATTAATCTATTAAGAATTAATAGAAAATACGAGATTATATATGATATACAATATAGTAATAACAAATTAATGAATATATACAGGAGATCAATAGGATATCCACAATGAATAAATAATCCAAATATAAGAAAGTAAATAGAAATAAGGATAGGAGATATATAAAATAATAATAAATTAAAATAATTGAGATAATTAATAACTATAGTATTAATAATTAATTATTATATAAATATTCATTAATAATAATAATTATATATAATAATATAATATATATATATTAATTAAATAATAATATATATATATATACTATATATATATATAAATATAATTATATATTAATATATAATTAATAAATTAAATAATTAATAATAATAATAATAATTATAATTAATAATAAATAATAATATATATATAAACAACAATGAAATAAAATATAATATTAATATATATATTATAATAAATTAATTAAATATAAATTAATATAAATTATAATAAAATATAATATAATTAATATAAATATATAATATAAATATATAATATAATAAATTAATTATAATTATATTAAAATGATATAATAAAATAATAATATATAATAATTAATATATATAAATAAATTAAATTATAAATTATAATAATAATAATATTATATAATATATATATATATATATAAATAATTAATATTAATAAAAATAATTAATAATTAAATAATTATATAATAATAATAATAATAATATAGATAATAATATAATAATAATAATAATAATAAATATATATTAAATAATCATATAAGTAATAGGGAACAATTAAATATAATATTAATAATATTAAATATTCATAATTATTAAATATCCTCATAATAATTAAATTTCTACTCAATAATAATATATATTCATAATAATATATAAATATTCTATTAAAGATAAAATTAATACAATAAATAATAATAATAATAATATTATTTTTAAATTAATAATAATAATAATATAATTATAAATTAAATAAATAATAATAATAAATAATAATAATAATTATAATTAAATAATAAATTATAAATTAAATATTAATTATAATATAATTATAATAATAATATTAATAATAAATAATTAACTATAAATATATATAATAATAACAATCAATTAAAATAATAATAAATAATATAATATATATAATATAAATAATTAATTAAAATAATAATAATAATAAAAACAATAACAATAATATAAATTAATAAATTATATTATATTATAATATAAAAATATAATATAATAAATATAAATTATAATAATAATAAATTAAATAATAATAATAATGAATAATAATAAATATATATAATAATTATAATAATATTAAATAATAATAATAATATTAATATATAATATATATATATATATAAATAAATATAATAGTAATATTAGGTACTTTTCATTCAAACGAAGTGACAAACTTATCTATCCTAGGGGCACATTTTCAGTTATCATTTTAGGTATTAAATTTCTTTTCTAGTTCCTACTTAATGAGAATCTCGAACATATAGCGATATTTCTTATCATACAAATTCTTCTGTAAATAAATTGACAAACCTTTTGCCATCTTCTTCACTCTATACGAGTTATACTGATTGCGTTGTTGTCAGTAAATATTCGTACGGTTTGGACTTGAAAGCGCGAATTTCTCATCTATTGTGCGTGACTCGTATGAACGTAAGATGTGTCACTCTTCTACTATGCCTATGGCTCTAGGTAAACGATTCTGGGAGGTCTCACGCGTGCTAACCTCTCTCTTCAACTTCAATCTCCGAATTTACTCATATTAGTCATTGCTCATCTAGTGATTCACTTTGCATATTAGGACGCCCGCCTCGCAGCTAGGAGCTCCCGTCTGTGAACGAAGTGTGAGTGGAGAGGCCGCATAGGAAAAAGCCCAGAGGCGGGACGGCTAGGGGCACATGGAGGGATAGTAGGACGCTACATTTCCTTTTTTCGAATGAAAATCCCCATATAATTTATCGAGAGGCTCTCTGACATGACTGCTCTTTCATCCTGTGCTGCGCCCCTCCTTCTCTTCTTCCTAACCTTCACTATTCTCCTAATGTCTCTCTCTCTCTTCTCAATCTACTAACAACTTTCCCCTTCCATCGTGTTCCTGTCGTATCAAATCACATCTAACGAGAAGCCACTCTGATTCTCTTCTCTCTAAACTCTCTCTTCTCACTCGCTCTTCATCACTGATCTCTCACTTTGTCTACACTTACTATCTCTCTACTGATAGTATCATATAATTTAAACTACTTTATTCAACTCTTCAATTATTCTTGATTATTATTACTTGAGTAAATTCATCATACACTTTCTATCTGATCTGCAAAAGTAACGTATAGCTTTTACGGCGCTTCAGAGGTCTACTGTGGAGCGTAATTAAACTTTCCTAATCTTTATACTGTTTATTATGTTATTTATATATATACCTAGCCCTTATAGTAGAACTACAGCGAGATATCACTTGCGAGGTTGGAGCTTGGACATACCAATATATAACGCATTTGACCATAGAGGGTGTTGAGCTATTATAAGCGTCACTTATAATATGAGAGCTCCCAAAAAAGCTCCCCTCATTTACTTTGGGAGTTTTCCTCATCTCACTTCATCTTATTGATTTCACTATTTAATATATTGACTAGTTTTTTCTCATAAATCGTTTAAATAATCTAGGCTGTTGTTTATAGTGAGACTAGGGTGAGCCTGACTTCATTATTCTTTTTATCTGTATTAATTACAGGTGTTGGTTATCGTTCACTCTTCTCACACAGGGGAGAATGTCAGTGGTGTGAAATAGCTCAGGGTGAACATTAATTAAATATATTGTGTCATGTTAAAGTCAGTGAGATAGACTCTGTCTCAAACCAGCGCATATAAATCATGCTCGAAACAGTCAGCGACTCGATATAAATTGCCAAAGAAGAGTCAGTCGGGAGCAACAGTTCTATTCTTACAAATTTCACTCACATACAATTCATTCTCCATGAATCATGTTAATAGCTATCTCTATGGATATGCGGCACCTACACTCGTGTTGTCTAAATCTTTGCCCGAATATCTTATTTTTGTGCAGATATGATACTGGATAGAATTTCGAAGTGGGGGTCGTCTCAACCTTGTGAACTAATTTATTATTTCTTTATATGTCACCCTCTCTACGTCTTCTAACAAATCTCCCCTCTCGAGATATACACTTCAATTTACTATTCTTTCGACGGATTTTCGTGTGCTGTATCAATACATCGAGACTTGTTAGACAAATTTAAACATCCTTTGGCTTGAAAACTATAAAGATCGCAAAAAAAATGTGTGTGGAAACCGTGCGAACATGGGCACGAGGATGAGAGTGCTCCTGACTAAGTGAAAGCACTCTAGAAAACTACTCTAACTCTATCTCCCAGCACTAGTAATGGCTGCCTTCTATTTTTTTACTATCCCGCCCCTTTGTAATTTGGAGTCACTACGCCCTCTCTATCTGGGGGGGGCTCTGGTTTCAACCCGGCTTTTGGACAGGGTCGAGGTCCAAAAAGCAAAAGACTTATATACTATCTTGCTTTCCTACTTTCCACCCTAAACTTCTTCTTTGACCCTCTACTCTTGACGTTCGTGCGCGATGTTGGTAGAGTCGTTGTTTTATCTCCTATTTCTAATAGGAGTTCTACATGCGCGGCAGGTGCTCGCAGGACACTGTTTTGTATTCGAGCTAACGGCTCGATTATCGAGCCTGTAAAACCGCTTGACGGACGTCTCGTTCTTTAGATGAACCATCGAGTGAGTGTAGCCTTATGATCTGTTACATGCGCTATCGTGTAGTATTATCTTTTGTGCTGGTTTTTAAGTTGGGTATAATCTATAACTTTTTGAGGTGTTTTCTCAGCTAGTTCGCTTTGTCTGTTGTTTTCCTTCTTTCTCCGCCCCTCGGTTCTTGTCTTTTCACTCTTCTGTGGGTTTCCTGCTAAATTTAATCTCCCTCAATTCAAAAAGCCTGCGTCTGTGCTCATCTGTGAAATTTGCGTTAGGTGTGGATTGTATTTTGGCGTGCAACATCTCCTCCTTGAATAGGGTCTAAAGGGCGTGAGTAGTGGTTTTCCCTTTTGATATATTAGAAATATAAAGAATGATCTCCTTTAATGAGAAACATGTAATAAGCATTTAGCTATAAGAAGTTTTTGCGCTTCGCATGTGGAGTGTAAAATTTTTTAAATGAATGATATATCAGTTACAGTTGTCTTGTTATGCTTATGTTCATATATTTTACTGGGGTTAAAGCGGTGCTGGGTATGCTTTATCTGTTAATCTATTAGTCGGTGTAACAAAAATATGGTCGAACGTACATTTAACTCGGGACATGAGAAATTGGGGTGAGAGCTAACATATGCTGAAAGTAAGTATGCTAGTAGGAGCAGGAAGAGTTTCTTGTTTTGTGGTATATAGTTTACTGTGATTTTTAAGTTGCTTGTAGACTTAATGTGGGTGTTTAATAATGCCACGTGGCATTTTCCCTCTTTATTGAAGGTTGGCATTTGAGTTTTTAAATAAGAAGTTAAATGCTTTCAGAGAAATTGTTCGTATTGTCCTTTATATATATATATATATTATATTAGTGTCAGCCGGTATATACTATAAATCGACGTATATTCAACTGATCAGTATAGGAATGGTGAATGTATCCCTAGATATCATAGATAGTATATATATATATATATATATAATTAATTAAATTAATTATTTTTGAAGTTATATATATATTATACTACTATTATAATATATATAATATATTTATATATAATATATATATATCATATATATATATATATATAGTAATATTAATATATATATATATATATATATTATATTATATATATATTAACTATATATATATTATATATAATATATATATATATTATATATATATAGTTGTTGATTTATTTTGTTTATTATAGTTTTTTCTTTAAATTTAAAGGGTGGTTATAGTTGATCAGGTTCTGCCTAATTCTTTTAAACTTCAACATCAAAATGATTTCGGAATCCAAGCATTTAAATGTACAAGCACTCAAAATCACAGGTTAAACTATACTAATACCAAGAAAACATTTCCTTCAAACGAATTATGTCAGAAATATTTAGTTACCATTTAATTTTATAGAAAATATTTATAAATTTTAAATTCATTATACAATAATTATTAATTTAAATATTGGAATATTTAAGTTATTTTTATAATTTATTAAATATTTAAATATATTTTATGTTTTTATATTTAATATCTTATATAATATATATATATATAGCTATAATACTATATATATATAATATAATATATATATATAGATATATATATCGTTGGTGAATATAAAGGGACTAAGTCTTGAGTGTGCTAGGGTTTTACAATGAGGGTATTGTTGTACCTGTGTTTATTGTATAGTAGTTGAAGACTATGGTCTGGAATAAGAAAGTATAGATCTAAAAGTTCAAGTGTGTTCAGCATGGACAATCTTAGGGGGTTGCTAGGTGTGAGAAGAATTGATAAAGAGAGGATGAACGTTATTAGAGAGTGTGTGGTGGTGAAGAAAGGGGTAAATGGAGAAATAAATGAAATAATGTTGAGATGGTTTTGGGTCATATGGAAAGGATGAATGAATGTTCGTTTGGTTAAGCGAATGTATAGTGGCGAGTGTGTTGGAAACCGACCGGCGGGGAAGACCGAGAAAAAAGTGGACTTGAGTTGAGTGAGTAAACGAATGTTTGAAGGAGAGAATGTGAGTTTGGCAAGGGCGAGAAGAAAGGTGTATAACAGGAGTGAATGGCGGGGGATTTTTTGTGAGGGGGTATGGTTTGGTGGCCCACCTGGGCCAGGGATGAACCCTTACATTGGACGATCTTACCATAGTGAGGTATCCATGCGCATTTGACAGCTTGCGACAGAACGCTATCTAGCTTTAGGGTGATTTTCTGACTCGCGCAGATGGGTTACTCCAAACACTGACACTACAGGAGGATATCATAACGTTCCAGGAAGGATATATAGGAGCGTATGGATACTACAGGACTTGCGCGCTCTCTCACATTTGTTCGTACGAGTTGTTGAGTGGTACGTCATAGATTCGGTGTGAGAAAGACTTCTGTCTCTGCCGATCCGAGAGAGTGAAGAGCAACATAGACTTACTATCCCAATTCTTGGGAAAATATAAGGTAAGATGAAGAAGAAGAAGATATATATATATATAAATGGGTTATCAACCCAGAATTATGTTTTTATAGAAATTTGGGTTTTGCACATTTGAAAAAGTCATAAATTTATTTACGAATGCAATAAAATAATTATTTGAAAACAACTAGTTGTGTAATTAAATCTTTGCTTCTTTTTTAAATGTTTGTTGCGCAAAACAATGTAAAAATATAAAAGGAATTCTTCTTTTCAACTTTTCTTGCTTCAAAATGAATGGCAATATATAACTCAATAACTTTAATATTCTTTGTCTATTTTTTTTTTTTTTTTTTTTTTTATGAAATTATTTTAAAATATTTAATTGAAAATTTTAAAAACCATTGAATTATTTTTTGTATACCATACCATGGTCCTTATAATGTTAATTAAGAGAAAAATGATAATAATAAAATAAATAATAGTAAATAATAATAAAATTAAAATAAGGAAATAATATTTTATACTATATAATAATACTTTTTTAATTTAAATTCAAGAGATTAAAGGAACAATTTTATTCATTTTGATAAACATATTACTGAATTTTAGAATACAGAACAAAATTTCAATATATCTATGAAGATTATATACAAATAAAGGTTATTTTACAAATATCTAAAAAGGGGCTACTAATCAACACCTTGTTTTCTCCTTTGAGTCCCAACATAAACCGTGATGATCGGATTAGGAAACAAAATTAAAGATATTTTTACCCAATTCATCGTGAAATAGTAGTAATTCGTTACATAATGGCTGTAATAAAATTTTATGTAATATAAAAATATTAATACACTTAATTTAATATAGTGTTATTAATAATAATGAACAGTCGTGGCAATACTTTTAAATGATAACAAAAATTACAATATAAGAACAGTAATCGTAGTTAAGCTAATAACAATAATAATTGATAAATAAAACGATATTAATAGCCAAAAAAAAATAAAATTTTAACAATATAAAGAACTTCACAATGTGTCAAAAAAGTTCTATAAAAAAGACACAACAGAAAATACTTTCTGTTGTGTCTTTTTATAGAAGAAAAATCATGTCCCCTTCTCAGAAAGGGTGTCCATAAGTCCGAAAAACTCCTAAAGTAAGGGTGGCTTACAGCCATCCTGGAGGTTCAAAGGTAAGAGCGTCCGGACTTTCCTCTCAGAGTCGTTTCGTCAAATTCTTTTTCCTTTGAAAGCTAAGAAGAAAACCATTCCTGTCAGAATCATTTCTTCAGGACTTGAGGTATTTGTTGAAGAGCGTGATGTGATCGTGGAATTATTCGCCTCCGAACTCGAGGCATCTTCAAGGCAGAAATGAAATTAATTTGTGGGAAGGCTAATGATGATATTTTGTTAATAGTTGCCACAATATAATAAAGCGATGTCATAGCCAAAAAAAATTAAAATTTGAACGGGTATTCGACTAACTTCACAATTGTGTCAAAAAAGTTCTATAAAAAGACACAACAGAAAAATACTTCATCAAAACTTCTCCAGAAGAAAAAATCATGTCACTTCTCAGAAAGGGTGTTCATAAGTCCGAAAACTCTAAAGTAGGGGGCTTACCAGCCCATCCGGGGGTTCATAAGGTAATATTCATCATAGCCGTTCCCAAAATTAATTTCATTTCTGCCTAAGATGCCTCGAGTTCGGAGGCGAAATAATGCAACAATATACAAGTCTTCAACAAAGCTCTTAGTCCTGAAGAAATGAGTCTCAGCAGGAATATGTTTTTCTTTCTTAGCTTTCAAAGGAAAAAGATTTCGACGAAGCGACTCTGAAGAGGAAAGTCCGACGCTCTTACCTTTGAACCTCCAAGAAAGGGCTGTAAGCCCCCTACTTTTAGAGTTTCGGAACTTATGGACACCCTTTCTGAGAATTGGACATGATTTTTCTTCTACTGGCAAAGTTTAGATGAAGTATTTTCTGTTGTGTCTTTTTATAAAACTTTTTTGACACATTTGTGAAGTTACTTTATATGTTAAATTTTAATTTTTTTTGGCTATTATATCGTTTTAACTATTGTGGAACTATTAACAAAAATATTGATAGCAGATAATTCTATTAACCAAATATAAATAATAATAATAATAATAATAATAATAATAATATAATAATAATAATAATAATAATAATAATATAAATAATAATAATAATAATAATAATAATAATAATTAATAATTAATAATAATAATAATAATAATAATAATTAATAATAATAATAATAATAATAATAATAATAATAATAATAATATAATAATAATAATAATATAATTAATTAATAATAATAAATAATAATAATAATAATAATAATAATAATAATAATAATAATAATAATAACTAATAATAATAATAACTAATAATAATAATAATAATAATAATAATAATAATAATAATAATTAAGTAATAATATATAATGATAATAATAATAATAATAATAATATAATAATAATAATTAATAAAATAAATAATAATAATAATAATAATAATAATAATAATAATAAATATTTCCAAAATTAACATTTTAAAGTCTTAGAAACATTTCCAGATTACAATTTAGTTAAGAAAGATAGCCCATATAATTTTTCTTATTATATAGTTAAATATTTAAACAAATTCAATATATCAAAGAATTATGATAAAAATCAGAATGTCATTTCCCTTTAATCTGAAATGGACACTACTAATTACAAAACGTATTTTTGTTCCTTTGGATAACAATATAAACATGATTTCTAATATTGTCATAATTGTTAATAACAAAACTATAATTTTAAAAACACCAACAATAATAATGACTCTTCCTTTCTATAGGAATATTTAATTTATTAAAGTACATACGCACATAATGATACAAATTAATATCATTAGTAATTTTTTTCTTTTTGCATTTTTTTAACACAATCTTAAAACCTGCTAAATACGTCTGTGAATTACTGAGCCAATTTATCCCATTTTTTTTATGCTTTTAAATATTGATGGAAGGACACTGACATAACCAAATTTGAGGAAAAACCGGAAAAGTGCATTTTATGGAGGCCTCCTTTAGTTACTCACAAAATTTACTGTTCGGCTGCATATTATTATTTATTATTATTATTATTATTATTATTATTATTATTATTATTATTATTATTATTATTATTATTATTATTATTATTATTATTATTATTATTATTATTATTATTATTATTATTATTATTATTATTATTATTAATTATTATTAATTTATTAACAGGGAGGAGCTTGGCTTACTCAAGGGGCATCAACGGATTTTAATTGATTTTTTTATTATTTTCTTTTTTATAGATCTTAAGCAAATAACATTTCTTTATTCTTTAACGTGTACCCCCGACCAGTGAGTGTTGGAAAAATAATATAATATTGGTTTAACATCATAACCTATATAAATAAGCCTATAAATATTTGGTAAAAATGAAAGATGAATAAATTGTACTTAGGTTTGATGGTGAGCATTTCTGGAATAGTATTCTGAGTTTAAATATTTTAGGTATATTGTGTTGGATGAAAAGGAACGGATAAATGCAAAGTATAGTTGGAAAACTTTGTAAGACTTTGGTGGTCGGTGTTGCTATTAAATCCTTAATTGAATGTAAATGAACTAAGTCTTGAGTGTGACAGGGTTTTACAGTGAGGGTATTTTTGTTGCCAGATTTTTAACGATGTAAAACTATGGTGTGTAATAAGTATTAAAGATCTAAAGTACAAATTGTTCAGATGGGTGGTCTTAAATGTGTGAGAAGAAATTAATAAAATGATGAATGAGTTTGTGTGAATGTGAGAAAGGTGGTAATGAGTGAATAAATGTAGAGTGTATGAAGATGGTTTAGTCATATTGAAAGGATGGAATGATAGTCGGAGTTTGGTTAGTGTGATTTTTCTTCTAAATCATGTTGGAAAAGAAAAAAAAATATTGGATTGATCCAGTAAAGGAATGCCTGAGTTGGGTAGAGGCGAGAAGAAAGAGTTAAAAGGATTGGAATATTAGTTTTGCATAATATATATATATATTATATAATATATATATATGATAATATATAATTATATATATATATATATATATATAATATACTATATATATATATTATATATATTTAGTATATATATATATTATATATATTTATATACTATATATATATATATAGACAATATAATAAATATTATTATATATATATATTATATATATTATATATAATATTATATATATATATATATTATATATATATATAATATATAGTGAGTTATATATATATATATATATATATATATTCTCACCATTCAGAATGCTAGGGAAAGCCTGTCAAGTGCTACACCTGTAAAGTCTTATCTACTCATCTCTGTCATTGAACGTCAGGTCCTCTTCCATCTCCTCTACTACAGTCCTATAACATTCTCACTTGCAAGTTAAACTACAATCCCTCTATTCCAACTTCCTCTTTAGCTTAACGAAGGTCTCCTTCCCTCCTGTCTCCATTCCAACACCTCTCTCAATTTCTCCCCTCCCCCATCCTTTTCACGTGCTTTCCTCATCAAATGATTTCTCTAAACATATTCTAGGGCCGATATCACCCCGAGATCTTTTCTCGCTTGCTCTCTCCACATTCTATCTCTCAGAGTCACACCCCCGATAATTCTTAACACTCATCTCGGCCGCCCCTATCTTGCACCCCTGCACAGTGTTCATCGGCCAACACTCCGATCTGCATAGTAGAAGCGGTCTCAGTATTGTCTTGTATATAACTGCCTTCACCTCCATAGGTATTCCCCTTTTTTCAATAGTGGGTATTGCATTCCCACGTTTTTGGAGAACTTGCCCACTCTCTCACCCAGCTTATCATCTTGTCTCTATGTTCGCTGATCACAACCCCAAGGTATTTAAACTTGTTCACTTATTTAAGCCTAGACTCCTCTATATTAATCACTAGATTTTCTCTTTCTTCGGCCATTTTCATTACTACCGTTTTCTCTTTATTTACCCTCATTCTCCACGAGCTCAACACCTCATTTCACCTATTCATGGCTCCTGTAAGTCCTCCACTTTTGATGTACTCGCAGCAACGTCATCCTCCTACAACAGTGTGTGTTCTCTATTCTCCCTATATATTAGGCAGCTATTCAGGTACAATGTAAAGGGTAGCGGTGACAGAACGCTGCCTTGTCTCACCCCAGTACTTACATCAAACCATCTCTCCCCACTCCCTCCATCTCTCACCATGTTTGTTGGGTTTTCATACATGCCCTTAATCGCCGCTATCAATTTCGGCAGTATCTCATATTCCGGGTTTTCAAATACTCTACATAATCTCTTTATATCTATCATATCGAATGCCTGTTTTGTTCTTTCCTGGTCTAAAACCATGTTTCCACTTTCCAATTTTTTCCTCAACTCTTATCCTTAGTATTTTCTCCAGAATTCTTTCATATATTTTACTTGCTGCTTACAGTAATACTATTTCTCTATAATTTCCACACTCTCATCTGTCTCCTTTCTTATGTATAGGGCATATAATTGCTTTCCTCCATTCTTCAGGGATTCTCTCCTCTTCCCAAGCTTTTTGAGAATTTCGGTGAACCAACTAGATATTCCTTCTCCCGTTTTAAATAGTTCGTTACTCAGCTCGTCATATCCTACTCTTTTTCCATTTCTCAACTTCTTTAGCGCTTCTCTAATTTCATTTATTTCAATCATTTCTATTTCCTCCTGTTCCTGTATCGCTCTGGGGAGAGCGCCTTTTCAATCTACTCATCCATCCTCTCTCCCCCTCCACATTCATCAACTCCTCAAAATACTCTTTCCGTGTCTCCGCCACCTCTTCTCCATCCAAAAGTGGTATTCCTCTTTGTTCAAAATATCATACGTTTCGGGCTCTCTATTTATTCTCATAGACTTGGTCATGCCATATACAATATTCCTGGTGCCTTTCACATACTTCGTCAGTTCTCCCCCTATTTTAATCCACGTAGAGTCTTTAGCTTTCATCTTTATATCTCTACATGTTCTGAAATTAACTTTATGCTCTTCTACTTTCGCTCCGCTCAAGCCCTCATGCCATTCAATTACTTTTTCATTTTTGTGTTTCAATAGCGTTTTTGACTTCTTCGTTCCACCATGCTGTCATCTTCCTTTTTCGTCCAACGATTTTTTTTCTTTCCTATGACCCCTCCCGCAACCTGGTTCACTCCCACTTTAAACATCTACCAGCCTATCTGCCACGGCTGTCTTGCTTCACTCAGGTTCTCTGCATATATATATATTATATATATATATATATATATATATAGTATATATATATATCGGAT
>JABUQX010095082.1:0-37500 GCA_015478945.1 Trachelipus rathkii
TTATTTTATTTTAACATTTAATAAAAGTTACGAAACTAATATTGTTTTTTCTTTCTTTTCAACTTAACCTATTATAAAATACCGTGATTTCATTTATTAGTGAGCGAGAAAATTAGTAGGTTTTCCAAACTTATTCGAGGATTCGTCGATTTAGTTACTTTTTCACTATTACTGATAATATATTCATTATTATTATTATTATTATTATATTATTATTATTAATTATTATTTATATTAATTATATTACTATTTATTGATTATTATTATTATTATATTATTTTATTATTATTATTAATTATTATATTATTATTATATTATTATATTATTTTATTTATTATTATTAATTTTATATACACTTAAAATTATATTTGTTAAGTATTTGTTAATTAGAAATAAAACAATTTTGGTTAAATCTAGCTTATAAATACCTCAGACGTCGTACATTTTTATTTAATATCCGACGACGCGATCGAGAGCGGATTAAAATCAGGAATAAAAAAAGGCTGCTGAGCTACTCATTTGAGTTGAAATTATCATCATTAATGCAGGGTGGAGATATCGATTCGTCGAAACAAAACGAAGATTTAGATTTACTCAAAAATGAGCTGCGGGGTTACGACTTCATGACCGAAATTCAAAAACAAGAATTGTGTCGCAATTTCGAAATAGAACGTGAGAGGGCCCGATGCAGCTCTAGGATAGCCGAGGAAATGTTTGATGAAATTAAGAGCAAAAGTTCCTTACTGAAAGTGATTGACGCTGATGTCCCGAAAGGTATTCTGCCTCCCGAATATTCTTGCACCCTACACGACGTCAAAATAAAAGAAAGCGAATCGGAGGACGAGGTCTATGGAGAAAACGAATGGATTTGGAAGAACGTCCCTCGCGGTTTGAATTTCATGCGGCTGGAAGGAAAAGAAAAGGTGTTGGATTTCGCTATTTACGCCAACAGAAAGTTTACGGGAGGGATTGGCGACGAAGATATTCATCAACCCGAAGACGACGACGCGTGGTCAAAATTTTTTCTCGATTCTCCCGCGAACGCTACCCAGGTTGTTTGCGTGACAAAAATTAATGGAGAAAGCGGACATTTCTCGGTGAGGAAGATTGCCGGAGAATACTACGTCATAGCCGGCTCTAAGAACGTACACATGTTGTTCCAGTGCTACTCCGACGTCGAAAAATACACCGGGGAGAGATATTTAATCGCAAAAAAGGTGGCGATGGCGGTATTAGATACATTTGACGCGATGGAAGTTTCGAAATTGGATATTTTTAAGCGTTTCTTGAACGTCACTAAAACGACGGTAGTTTGCGAAATACTGCTAACCGATCGGCAACATATTGTCGATATTTCACACCTAACAGAATCGAAAATCTACGGCTTGTTGATGACATCAGCGCCCCGAAAGGTGTACGGTGACGACGACGAAGATAATTATTCGTTGTCGACTGTCTCTCATCAGGTCTGCTTGGAATATTTAAAGTTCGTGGGGATGTCAACGCCGGAATACTATTCGATATCTCCAAAAGACGTGAATGCTGAAATTACGAATATTAGAAGAATGAAAAATTGCGAAGGTTACGTTCTTTATTACTTAATAAACGACCGCACCGTCGGACTGGCGAAAGTGAAAACGATATGGTACGTTGTTTTGCGAGCTCTGCGAGAGAAGGCAGTCTATACCTTCTTTAACAGAAAATGTAAGCTCTCCGTTCCGGAAATGATAAAGAACACGGAAAGCCGGTTCATTGAAATTCAAAAGTGGCTAAAATTTAGCGACAATTTCTTAGACAATTGGAAAAAAATTGGAAAGGCATTCATTTGCTGGTTAGACAACGAAATCAAAGACGGCAAAATTTGTCCTGATGAAATACGTCCAAATTTTCCTACAGAGTGGAAACGGTTTTTAGAAGAAAATCGAACTAATGACGAATTTATTTAACGCGTAACGTACGCACATAAAATATTTTTGAATCTATATTTAATAAAATGTATATTTCTTGTCGTTTTTTTTCATTTAAAAAAAAAATTTGCTGCGATACATTTATTTATCATATTTTTATAATTTACATTTTCTTCGCGTATCGAAGCAAACTTTACTAGTTACGGCGATTCTCGCAAACAAGTGAATAATATCATTTTTGATGAGAAATAATTAAAATTTCCTGTTTAATCTGGTTTCATTTATTTCACTTTTTTAAAAATAAAACAGTCGATTTGGATGCACGAAGGAACAAACTAAAGGGACTCACTACTCGTACACAAATTTGTGCCAAAAATTGGCACAAATCCCCGCCACGAATATTGAACGTCAAAACTCGATCTATAAATTTCATCGTTATCATCGCAGAAGTTCTTCGCTAACTGCGCTTCCAATCCTACATTTTCGTGTTCGTCTACGCTTCCGATAAACATTTTGAATAAAGGGGACGAATAATTATCGGGCGAGTCCTTGTTATTCAATAGGGGATTATTCGTTCGAACTAAATAATAAATCTCCCCTCCGCGCTCTTTTTTCTCTTCCTCTTCCTCTTCCTCCCCCGTTGGCAGCTCCGTTTCGTAAAACGCGCCGAGAAAAGAATCATCGTCCTTTCCCGATTTTCTTGGCCGTCGCGACGACCTCTGCTGTTGCGAAGGTTCATTTTTAAAATAAATATCGTGTTCGTAAATACGCTCCTTCAAGTACGTTTTAGCCGCTAAAACTTCTGTCGCCGAATAGTTTGAATGGTCGTCGTCCTCGTCGCGATTGAAGACGCCTCGCTCGCCTAATAAAGGTAAGATTTCGGTATTTACTCTTTCGAAAACGCCGCCGCCGCTCTCGTCGTCGGTGACGCCCCTCGCGTCTAGCACGAGCGGCCTTATCCTCGCGAATGCGACTCGCGCGAAGATCATGTGGCGCTCAGCCTCTTCGCGAGATTTTTCCAAGAAATCGATATCGTTATAGGGAAACCTTACGTAATATTCGTTTAAAAGCCATTTAGCCAGGCAACAAACGAAGTGACTCTGCAGTTGAATGGTATTCAGATACTTTCGGATATCCTGAATTTTTTTCTCCGAAGCGTGTCGAACGAGTTCGTCCGTTATCACCTCGATCGCGAGTTTAAAGTACAAAAAATAAAATTTAAAGTGCAACATGGCTTCCCTCCGGTGTAAAAGTGATCGTTCTTTGAAAAGGAATCCGAGCATTTCTTCGCGCGATAAACTTTCTCTAAATTTCGACAAGACCATTCTTTTTTTCTCCAAGTGTTTCGCTTTTCTCTCGACGTCCTCGATGCAAGAATCCAATAAATTATTAAAGGAGTTTTTTGAAGAATATATTCGATATTGAAGAAACAGCGACGTGTTCCTGTGAATATTATCGTTATTACCCATCGTGTCGTCCGTTATTTTTACGTATTTTACTCAATCGACGATGATTAAAATAAATTTATGGCTGTATATTTAAGCAAAACGTATACACTCGTAGGAAAAAAGTTTTTTAATTTTGTTTTTATGTATTTTTCGCAATCAGGTTGATTAAAATAAAGGTATAACTAAAAACATTTTTTTATTTACACAAAAAGTACACACTTTTAAAAATAAAACGCGAAAATTTTTTATAATATATAATATAATATAATATAACATAATATCTTCAATTATCGAAATACAAGTTAAATATTTTTGAAATTTCGTGGTCTAAAATCTTTTGAATTTTTTTGTCGGATTTCGATGACCACCTGGTGTAAAGGTAATTCACGTAAACCTCGCCAAATATCTTATACTTAGACTTCCCAAAGTCAGCTTCCTGCATTCGCCTAAACGATGCGAGCATCTTCTGATCCCCCAAAAATTTAGCGGTGAAGCGTTCGTCCGCGTTTTCGTCTTTCGAAACTTTTGAGAAAATAAAGATACGGTCGTGAAGTATGACAATATATACTTGAGGGTTTCGCGTCGTAGAGGCGCCCGAATCGTACTATAACAGTGATGCCACAAGATGCCTCATATGCACTAAGCCACGGGTGGGCCAGGTCGGAAATTTTTCGCCTTCTTCATTTTTTGTGTTGTTATAGATAGACGAAAAAGAATCATCCCGTCTGCCACGGAAATCTCGTCAGAAATGCGGATCTGTACGAGGGAAAGTCCAAAAGAGTCGGGGAAGCCGCTTACACACTGACCCCGCCCCCGTCCGGGCCCGCCCCAGGGGTGACGCCCCGTACCTCCTTCGGCAAAAATGAACGGCCCTGAGTTCAACGAAGGGCAGTGTGCAGTGTTGCATTGTGAACGAATGGCGGATTTTCCATCCATTGTCGTTCTCAGGTTGACGTTGTTATACACTTCACCCATGGCCCTTTTCACTTGCGCGAGCGTCACTTCGCTGATAACATTGTTTTCAATATCATCGACGATTTTAGATACCAAGAAACTTGCGCGTAGAGCGTTATTCGATTTGATGTTGCCACCAGCGGCAGCAGCGGCGGCGGAGGCGGCGTACGGCGATGAATATTCTATCGTCACTTCGGTGTTTTGACACATTACAGTTTCCTTCACCAAATGTCCGGCGGAGGAAGAAGAGGGGGAAGACGGGAGAGGAGAAACGACTTTCGGAATGTGAATTAAATCTTTGATATCCCGAATCCCCTTAACCATATTTTCGTAATCGGGGTTCATTAACGACACGGAAAGGTGGTCGTAATGATGATCGCTGTTATCCGTTTCCCTTTTAACGTCTCTATCGTCTCTCGACGGCGGCAATGGTGGCGGCGATATTTCACTACCCTCAAAATTAGTTTCTTCGGATGACTGCCACTCGCCCTCTTCTTTTATTTCTACTTTTGGCTCCAACAGACAACCGTCCGATTCGTAATCGGGTTTCATTAACGGAGCGATGGAAAGGGGGTCGTGGAATTATTGAGTTGTCATCACGAGTATATCGCTGCGCCGCTATGGTCGCGGCTATCAAGTTTCCAGATATTAAAGTCTTGCCATCGTCTCTTCGACGGCGCGGTCGGCGATGTGTGTTCATCTACTCGTCATTAATAGTTTCTTCTGCAGATGGAAACTGCCACTCGCCACTCTTCTTTTATTCTATTGTTCGGCTCCAACGGAGACAACAACGTCGATTCGTCCGTCATTCCATTGTAACGTGCCACGATCTCCGCTTTTGATTCCTTCGTGATACGCCCAAGTTTCGACGGCTGCTGTGGGTGACGCATTTCTGTCAAATACAGGGAAAGTAATAGATCGGTCTAAGTCCGTTAAATGGCTATTTAATCACTACTTTTGAAAGCACAGAACAAATTCATCTTGCGGACCCGTGGCGACGAGTTTGTGGTCTCTTCTCCCGAAGTAAGCGCTGCTGCTTGCTGCTGCTGCTGAGCCTGCTTGAGCGCTTTGGGAGAGCCTGTAGAGGGTAAAACAGCAATTGTATTGTCCTATCGTAAAAAGACGACTCGTATTTTTGTTGTTGCGTGAGCACACTTGGGTAGATTGGTATTCAGGGGAGACCGCAGTGCAGCGTTTTCACCCTCGTAGCAAAAGAGACTCGGGTAAAGGTTGTGTGTACCTCGACTCGCGGGATGCTTGCTGCTGGTCATCCTGTCTTCCGGGTATATTCTGGACAAAATCTGATGTACGAGCTGTCATATGGACTGCTCCTGCTGCTAGCTTAACTAGAGAATTCCTGACCATCCTGGTCTCCGGTATATTCTGGCAAAAAGGTTCGATGAACAGATCTGGTGGATATTCTATACTGTTGCTAGGATGGCAATTGAGCGAAGTAAAATTTACTAAAGAAATTCGGTTTCTAAATGAAATGAAACAAACGCTGTTGTCGATGATTTATGCTGAAGAATTCGACGTTTTCCTACGTCGCTCGCAACGCTTCTTAGATTAAAAAATACATGGGTCGCTGCTGGGTGTTATTCTGGAAACAACAGTTACTCGATTGTAGCGGGGGGCTTGCTGCTGGCTGCTGCTGCTGCTGCAAGGGCATATTGAAGAAATCCGGCCGTCGGGTACGCGGTTGCATTCGTAAAGGTTGTTGTTGCGTAATTGCTGCTGACCTGCTGCTTGCTGCTGCTGCTGCTGCCCTGCTGCTGTTTCCTAGTATATTCTTGAGTAAAACTCGCTTCCGAATTATACACATGTGGTGATCTTTATCTTTAAATTTTCAAAAGAGTGAGATTTGTAGTGAAAATTTGACCTTTGCGTCAAAGATCTATTAAAACCTTCCTTTTCACCAAGATGTCCCGAACGCATTCCAAAATCTGAAAAAATGTAAATTCGTTTTTTTATATTAAAATAACAGGATGATTTATTTACAGTAAAAACTGTTATTTATCGAGCCTTGATCATAAAACGAGTTGGCTAGAATTAAACTTACCGTATCTAAATACTGGGATATCCGAGCGCTTCTCGACCTCTCCGTCAACCCGAACGAACTGATGACGATTCCCATCCGTCGAACTAATTCGATCATGGTAGCGATAATATTTCTTCTGTTGTTGTTGCCGCACGGGTGCTTCGTCGAACAAACTCGGGAGGAGAGCGGGGTTTTCTTTAGGCGCCAACCGCGGAAAACAATGTAAATCCTGATCGAAAAGTGTATTTTTTTCCACCTCCTTCAAATAATCGGACAAGCCTTCGTTTTCAGATAAGGGACTCGATTCCTTTCGAGATATTCTCAAATCCAATCCGGCATCTGAAATATTTATATTATTAATATCAATGGTGAATACTTTAAATGTTTTAGCGCTAAAAGTAATATTTAAATTATTGTTTTTTATAATCAAAGAGTTTCTCAACGGCGTGTTATATATATATATATATATATATAAACTCCCTACTTTTATTAAAAAAGAAACTTACATCCTCCTATGTAATTTTTTTCATTCCACTCGATAGATCTGTCTACTACGACATCTTTGATCTCCATCCCACTGTTTGTTTCTAAAACCGCCGATGATGCTGCTGCTGCTGCTGCTGCTGCTCTCGCTGCTCCTGATGGATCGTTCGGAATGACAGTTGGTTGGTGGCAGATATTCAGCAAGGAATCGATTTTACTTCGATCGCTAGATTCAGGAAGCCAACGACCTGCAGCGAGAAAATAAAAATGAGAAAAAATCAGTTACATTTCCTTCTAAAATAAATGATTGATGATAATTACAATTTTTTTCAAAATATAATGGTACAGAAACGAGCGAATAATTCAATTTTTCCTACCCATTTCCTCCATAGGAAAAAGAAGAAGACGACTTTTCCTTTCCTTGTAAGGGAGCGGCGGTGCAGGATAATTTCTTTTCTTTAAGGGGAGAATGGTCTTTTCCTTTTTTTCTTTGAGAATATCGTTAGACGGATGCTGAGAGGATTTTTCTTTTTTTCTTCGTTTTGATCGACCTTTCTTTGCTAGTTTTTTAGAATTTTTACCCAATTTTTCCGAGGTTGCGACCACATCTTCCGTAAGCTCGAGAAGATTTTTTCTTTTAGGATTCCTATTTTTGCCCATATTTTCAACACTCGAAGACGCTTCTTTGCTAGATTTAAATCTTTTCGCTTTATCGTCGGCATTCTCCTCCTTTTCATTTTTTCTAAATTTAATTTTTATTCCGTAACTGTGCTCGATATCTTCGGCGCACCAAGAATCATCGCTACTCATCGTCGCCTCCGAACGTTTGGTTATTTTCGCGGTCACAATTTCTTCGTTGAGTTTTGAAGACATATTCTTTCAAGACGACACCCTATGATATATTACGCGAATAGAGTATTCGAACTAACAGTGAGTTTACCTCTCTGTCTCACACTTCAAAGAAATTGAATGAATTTTCAGTCGCCATGGCTTATATATATATTCCCAGCCGTGGGTGCTATCCCGCCCACTTTGCTGAGTTTGCAAAGCCACTTCGCGCCCGATTGGTTCCCCGCATTGGAGCTCAAACCCAGTTTTGTTAACCCCTGTACTATTCCCCCCATCGGAATCGTCGTTTACGTGGCTGTCTGCACTCGAATAACCGCTATTGGTTAAAGAAATAATGTTCTGACTGCTAACCCACAAACCCCTCGCGTATTGCTAATGTTGCAAATATGTTTCGAATTTTATTGGCTCGGATACGTTAGAGCGTCCGCCTTACACAACGCCTCGTTTCATCAAATCCGGCTCACCGACCCCAGCGGGACTGCGCGAAACCCTAAAAAATATAATCAGCCAGCCCTCAGCGCGTCAATCATCACCAGTATGAACTCTGAGCGATCCCCACGCCCACCCGGAAAAACGAAAACGAACGGAAACGACGCTTCGGTAAACCTCTATATAATTGACGTTTATCGAGAACTAATAGAAGTCGCAAGGTCTATAATCCAAAATCTTGAAAAAATATTTAACTTTGAAAAAAACTATATGTATTTTTTTTTATTCAAAAACAACTTGAACAACGATTAGGTCTCTTACGTATCTGGTTTTCAAACTAAACAAAGGAAGTATTATAATAAAGTAGATTAATAAAAAAGCAAACCATTCATTTTTTCTAACAATTTTATTCAAATAAAAAACTCAAAAACAACGGTATAAATACGTAAATTATGTTCGGGTTTACCATAAAGACAATGTTTCTACCCCGCGCCTCTTAGCAAAATTTATCGAGCGGACTTTAATTCTTCGAGCGATGCGATAAAGCTTTCTTTTTTAGTTTTTTTAATTTCGTCCTCTCTTTAATTTTTTCAATTTTGTGCTTTAACTTTTTCATTTGTCGACTCGCCGCATCACCCAAACTGTTTTCGTCGTAATTGATCAAAGTTTCTTTTACGTCCTTTAGCCTCTCCGCGATTTCGGCGTTGCGCGAACTTATCCGTTCGTTTTTGGCATGGAGGCGGTGGAGTTCGTCCTGAATTTTAACGTAACGTTCATCGATTTCTTTAAAGCCATTTCTAATAATTAACTCTATTACGACCGCCTGTTTCTTGAGATCCTCGATGAATTTGAAGCACCTTTCCGTGTCCCGCGTCAACATCGAATTTTCATAGTTTCCGGGATCCATCGGACGAAGTTACGTAAGGCGAATAGATTGAAACGCGCCGTCAAGCGGTGGAAGAAGAATAATGTACTCGAAAATTCTGGAGATGAGGAGGGAAGGATTTAATATGATTGGTCTACGTGCAAAATATTCGAATAAAAAAAAATTTATTATCTAATAAATATTTATTTATCTTACCTGTTTTTTTTTAACATTAAAAAAATAGTAATGATATTCACCGAATAAGTAAATTGATTACAATCTTTTTAGGCATTCCTAGTTTTTTTACTCTACGATTCATCGGGAATCGACGACCTCAACGGGAGAGAGAAACATTTTATTTTGCGATCAATATTTTGCGCAAGGTCCACAATTTCCGCAGCGTCTCGTTTACGAGCCTCACGGCAAATCCGATTTCCCGCTCTCATTTCCATAGTCGAATTTTTAGTTTCCTTTAATCTGTCGCCCAACTCCGTTTCCACTACACGACGGCGTCGAAGGATTTCTTCGTTAAAGAAATTCAGCAAATAATTTTGCCGTTCTTCGATACCGTCTAAGATTAATTTAATACGTTCGAGCGAGGCTCGGGGATCTTCATCATCGGCGGCGGCCGAAAGATCCTCTTCGTTTCCCGATGGTGTCAACGTCGTTTTCGTTTTTTGACCGGCAGTTATAGTTACATCCCACTTTTCCTCTTCAGCGTTGTTGGCAGTTTCAGCAGTTTCGGCAGTTTTGGCCTTGAACCGTTTTCCTTTGCGTCTTTTGCTCAATTTGGATCTCTCGGCGGCGACTTCGTCGAGCGCTTCGTGTTTCTTTATTATATCTCGTCTTTCCAGCTCGCACCTTTCGAAGGCGTCCCGAATTTCCCCGAGATCCGATAAAACGACGAAACCGTCATCCTCGAGCTGCGATTTATTTTTACTTCTCTCCGTTGACAAATTTCGAAAAAAAGCTTCTTTTAAAACGGTTTTCCTTTTCTCTGTTTTGGGGCTATTGACGTATTTTTCGCAGTGATCCCAGTAGTTCTCCCGGAAAGATTCGATTTTGTCCCGGTTGATCTTCATAAAAACGTCTACCGCCAGGCGTAAATTCTCGGCGTCGTCTTTAATTCCGGGCGGCAATTTCTCATCGTATTCGGCTAATACTATACAGAGGGGGAGATCCTTTTCGGTACCTAAATCGGGTACGCGGCTTCTCTTCGAGCCGAAAAATTCTGATTTTAACGACTTGTACAGGCTCCCCTGAATTTTAATCTCGTTTCTCTGAAATCCTTTGCAAACTCGGATCCACCTCCACAGGTTTCTATAGTGGGAACCCCCCAATTTTTCAGGCTCCGTCATTTTTGGATCGGTTTCAATTTTTTTTCCTCTAACGATCAAGGATGGATGAAGTGATAAGTATTAATAAAATATTCGCATTTTTAAAATAAAAAAAAATATTTATTTATTTATCAGAAATTAATAAATTTTTAAGCGCCTGTAAATAATAATTTTCTATTATTATTATTATAATATATTCTTAAGAGAATGTTTACGAAAAAAAGAAAATACGCGTTTTTTTTCGTCTTTTTCGTAAATAGTTTCTCGCTTCTATCGTCGAAAAACTTACTCCCGAACCCCACGACATCCGATAAAACGGAGCGGCTCTATTCCCAATCGAATTTGTCATCCGATGGCACCGAAAATGTCGACGAAGAAAATCCAGTCTACGACGAAGACGACGACGACGACGCCTACTACGATAACGGGTTCGGCGTTAATAACTCTATAACCATTATCGGCGAGAAAACAAAAGAAATTGATGCTGAATACACCCCTTCGTCTATCGAAATAATAGATCAAAAAGATTTGGAGGAGAAGGTTTTGAAACGTTATCTGTTAAGGTGATATAATGGGAAGGTTATTATTTTTTGGTGGGATCGACGGGCAATAAAGCGCGTGAAATTCGTATTTCGTCATAGTTCGTTTGTCGATCATATGATACTTTGGCCGCTGAAGTAAGCGATCGCCTTCATTCCAATACTATCTTCCTTGCAGATTGTATGAAGGAATATTATTGTCAAACAAAAATAAGTCGCGAAACGTCGTATGGTGTAAGAAGTTGCCCGAATTAATAAAGTCGCAGAGGAATAGTTCGATAGAGAATAGTATAAAAAAGGGGTCGAAAGTCTCATTCTGGTTAAGAGATATTTTTATCTCCAAAAAATATTTCTAAAGAATAAGTTCCTGTTTTTATAAATAAATAATACTTTCAACTGCACAAAAATCAAAAATCAATTTAATATTTCCTATATACGGTATTTTTAATTCTTATTAAAAAATTTTATAGCTATATTTGAACTGAATGATGTATATTAAATTTAAGATAGGGAGTGGAATCTCCGTTTCTTAATCCACCGCGTAGTTCGTAGCCCTAGCTTCTCATTAACTAAATTTATTATTGGGATATAGTATTTAGAGAATACAAAAACCGCGTCCTACAAATCTTTAAGATTGAATGATTGATCACTGTTATCTCGTCATCGACTTGTTTATATATTGTCGGCATAGCTGTCTCTAGTAGCTGCGAGACTCTTCTGAGCACCCTTTATCACCGTCAGAACTCTCTTCTTCTTCTTCTCGTCTTCTTCTCTCACACTTGTCGTATTCTATACGTATTCCGTTATGAAAGTATTGGCGGACGACGTAGTCTGATGGGACCCAGAAGTCGGATTATTCTAGCGTTGCCGGTCCGGTTAAACTTTTCGATAAGCTATCTACGGGATTACGGTGAATATATAGAAGCGTGGTTAGGTGGGAGTAAGAAAAATATCGCAAAAAGACTTGGTAAAGATCTTCGTCTAGATTAGAACAGGAAAAAATGGAATTTTTAGATACATAAAAAATAATAATACACGAGTTTTAAATTTTGGAAGAAAAGAAAACGCGACAATGGGCACGCCGTCGCCGTCGCCGCCTCCGCCGACGCCTCTTCCCTCCCCAGAAAAGGAAAAATGGAAGATCCTAAAAAGTTTATCGATCTAACCGATTGTTGGGTGCTGAACGAGAAAGACGAAATTATAACGACGAAATTATCCTAAATTTGAAAAACAAGAACGCGTCGATCGCCGAAATCTACAAACCCGAGAGGTGTTTAGACGATATAAAAATTAAAGACGTTCGTTACGTAGACTCCTGCTCCAGCTCTTCGTCGCCTCCTCCTCGTCCGGACGCCCCCGTCGCGGATGAAGATATTCATTTTTCGTACGGCGTAAATTTCGACAAGTTGAACGAAGAAAGGACACGAAATGAGATATCCGAAATGCTCAAATCGGCCGACGACGATAATTGCCCCGTGAGGAAAATTATAAGAGACAAATTTAGTCACGATCGCCCCCTCATCGCCGGCTACGAAGGGGAAATTATAAGGATTTTGAGCACGTTTCGCGCGATCGAACTTCGCCGGGGGAAGTACATGCTCGTGAAACGAAGCAACAGCTTAAAGTTCACCGAGGCTCTTATAAAGAAATGCCTCGTCATAATCAAGGGATGTCGAAAAATCGACGACAAGCTGCGTCAAAAAAATTTAACGATAACCGCGCTCACGATTTTCCACCTCAAGATATGCAGGAACCAGAGCACGTTCAAACGAATTCGAATTCCCAACGTACAATTGGACTGGTGCATTCAGGCGGCAATTCTCAAATTAAACGAATTCGACGCATTTAACATCACGGACGCGAATTTCGATACGAAATTTTGTCACTTCGTCATTAGTTTGGGCGATCGAGTGCTACTGTCGAAACTGAACAACGTCAACAACGCCAAGTTCTTGATCCATAAGTACGCGAGTGAAGTGGATTTCGATCCGCGACAAACGCGCCGAGCCATCGAGCTATACAACGTCGTTAAGAAGAACAACATTTTGGATCAGAAGACTCCCAAAAATTTGGCCTTGGCGGTTTTGTGCTTCATTGATCCTCGCATCAAGAACCAAGCCGAGAAACACTGCAATTTGACGACGATTAACAACATTTGCTCCCACATTCGGAACTACCTCGACTGCATCGGCTCTTATAGCCATTATTTCTTACACCACGACGGCCAGAAGGACGATCCGACGACGACGCACAGTTCGGTCGAAAAACAACCGCCGCCAAAGCCGTCGACCTCGCATCAGCAACATCAGCAGCAACATCAGCAGCAGCTTCAGCAGCAGTCCTGTCGCACTAAGCGCGACAAATATCTTTTGCTGAAATTAGGCCTGCAAAGAGCGGCGTTCGAAAACATTTACGACATTACTTGCTTCACGAACATCGACCGGCTCGTTCACGAGGTAAAAATAATTGAAACAAATCACTATTTGAGGAGCAAGGCTTTTAAAAACAACCCCAAACTTAGAGCTTTATTCGATCCCTTGGATTACAAATTCTTACCGAGTCGCCTTCTCCTTCCCAACTTTTCGACGGGGCCGAAACAGGATTCTCCGCCGCCGAGCGCTCGCCGCTGTCGCCTACGCCATCGTGGTCGCTGCAGCTATTCGAGCTCCGAAGATATTACGTACGAAATTTGAACGATTTAATTCTTTTTTCTACTTTTAATTCTTTTTAACTAATTAAATTTTTCTTGAGAATATTCCTTATAATAGGAATACGATGATCGTGTTCACTAAAATATTCGCAATCGTCACTTTTGTTTCATTTTTTATTCCGTTTTCATCATTTAACTTAATCTCGCTAAAGACTCTTTATCGTTGACAATCGTCGATAGCAGACCTTTGGGCCCCTGAATCACGAGTAAAGGGTGATCGACACCGTCATCGCGGAGCGTGGTTGCCGCTATCACAGAACTCGTCGTCGCGGGTGTGTTGGAACGCCTCGACCCGAAATAAGATTGCCAGTTTACGTTCGAATTGCGAAGCGCCCTGTGAATTTCTTCGTTGTTCATTTCGATTTTTTTCACGCTATCTTGAATCTTGATAGCGCACCTTTCGATATCCGCGCTATGTCGCGTTATTTCCAGCAGAATTTTTTCCATTTGCCGCAATACGCTTGTTTTTCTACCGCGCGCGAAATCTCGGTCGTCGAATGAAACAGATCGCTCAAATTTTAATAAATCGGTGTTGAAATTTGTGTCGTTGGTGAATACGTTTCGGAAATCGAAGATAATATTTATATTTTTCATCCCTCCCGTCCCGTATATATTAATAATAAATATTCTTCCTTAAATTTTTTTAATTATTTTCTTCTATTTATTATCGAATATTTTCGTTCTTATATATACGTATATATTTTTATATAACATAATATAATATTTGCATGGCGTGTTCGCTAAATCCGAATCCACTCGCCGGGGACGAAACTCTTAAACTCCTAGATGATGTTGAATCACTGATATTTTCGGGCGAGGAAAGCGATCCTGAAAAAAACTCTAAAAGGAACAACGTCCACCATCGTAGCGGACGTGGCGCCGTATCCGCAAGATCGAAGTTTAAGGAAGAGGCTAATCGTTCGAACGAAAAAAGGTTTAAAAATAACCTAGAAGGAGTTAAGAACAAAAGCGGTAGTCGTAAGTCCAGGGTGACGGAAAATGCGAACATCACCGGTAGTGATAGTGATAGGGGCGGTACATTCTTCGAGAAAAACGTGTCCCATAAAGGAATTCTTTTCGGCGAAGGAACGAAGAAGAGTTCGGATTATCTCCCTCCGCCATCGAACACTAACGTTAGTTCGAATTCAAATCATCCCCGTCCTGAAAAAAATCAGGCCGCCGCTAGTGGTGAAAAATCGAAAGGTGAGACTACGGCGACGACGATGGAGCATCGTTCTCCTCCTAATACCGGGGGTGAAAAATTGGAGAGAGGCGGTGAGAAGTGGTATCGCGAGATATTGAGAAATCTTCTCTCGTATCCGAAATCTTTCCCCGTTGTTTCTCTGCCTAAACCCTCCACCCCCCACCCTTTGGATCGGCCCAGAACCGAAGAAGAGCGATCGGTAAACGACGAGACACGAGCCGAAAACGAGGAATTCGGCTACTGCGACGACGAAGAAAACTTCATTATCGATTTCAAAACTCCCTCGAAGGTCGATGTGGAAAACGCCACCTCGAATTTTTTGCTCTCTTACGCGAGCACGTTCTCGCATCTTTTCGAGGAGAGCGTTTTGAAAAAATTGAAAGATTTCCGGGAAGAAGGGAAAGGTTTCCGAGAAATATTTTCATTTTTCTTCGACGAGTCGAGCAGAGTTATTAAAAATAAGAAGCATTTGTTCGATTATTTGTGTTCGATTATTTGGCGCGAAAACTGCTCATGGCGTTCTCGAAAACGACGGAATTCATCAAATCTCGCTTGGTAAAGTTCGAGTCGTCGTGCAATTCGGTGTCGAACGATATGCTTTTTAGACTACATTATACTATTTTCATGACGTGCGAGAAAATAAGTGAAATGTACGCTAATTCGATACCGAATTCCGAAACCCGCATTGGCGGGAGTAATATAGAAAGTGCCGATAAAGATTCCCTTACGGCTTCCGTCAACTTTTTCGTAGAGTTAAAACACATCGAAACCCGGGCGATCAACTTATTTGAATACGCGGCTGCGTATTTAAACCGCGGCGATAAAAGGGGGGCTCTTACGTACCTGTTTCCGGCGCTGAACCATTTCCATAACGAGTACGTGGTGCCCAAAACGATCACCACGACCGCGGCATCGGCAACGACGTTAATAGCGAAGAACAACGACGTCATATATCGCGAAATCGTAAGCAATTGCGACTCGATCAGTTCTATATTCGATCCAGTATTCGACGAGGTGATGGAGCTCGATATCGACTTTCGAGACTCGCTTCTCGCATTCCTAAAAGAGGAGAATCACGAAGAGCAAGAAACGTTCGACAAGCGCGATAAAAAGATTAAAGCGATAATAGCGAGAGAGAAAAGGGCTTATCTAGACGTCATAGAAAAGGATTTAGCGGTTAGTAAAAAACAAAATGAGGAGTGCCGGGAACTGCTTTCGGCTCTAAACATGATCAAGATATGGGGTAATTTCGCGCTGGAATCCACGTCAAGGGGCGTAGAGGAGCGCGTCGACATAATCAACCGCGGAGGGCTAAACATTCTCGTAGAAAGGTCCGCATCCGACCTCGTTTGGTTCCAAGGGTACGTCCGCGAACTGCGCAATTTTATTTTTGGCGGCGATAAAAAAGCATCGAACCCCCTCGGATTCGCTTACTCGGGCGAAGAGAACATCGATCGCGACTGCAACAACAACAACAACAACGACACTGCGAACGGTACAACGGGTATTAAAGAAATTGAAAATGTTAATAACGATAATAAAAATGCTAATATTAATAATAATGTTTATGGCGATAATCCTAATAATAAAAATGGTATCGCTAATAAAGATAACATTAATAATAATAATAGGAAAAATAATAATAATAACAATAATAATAATAACTATAATAACGCCAATAACGAGCATGAAAATATTTATAATGGACGCAATAACGGTGCGATTGCGTATCCGTATCGAGCGTACGCTAATGAAAACAGTAAATTCTACTACAATAATAGGAATTTTCAGAGGGGCAACAGACACGATGAAATGAACAACTATGTTTCACGGTACAAATATTATAATAGGTTCGGCACGTACTTAGGAGGAGGGGGGGGAAGGGGATATTTTCGCAGATACAGAAATACATAATGTTTTTATATAAACGTGTGTGTGTGTGTGTGTGTGTATATATTGATAAATTCCGCACTAATAATAATAAAAACTTTTAATTAATAAAGTGTTCGAAAAACCACTACATTTTTTTTATTTTTTTTTTAAATTACAAACCTTTTTTAGATTTTCAGATTTTTGCACTCAAATAAAATAACTAATGAATTTCTGCTTTTACGACCATATTTTTGAAACAAATTATATCAATACATTTTAATTCTTTTTTCAATTAATTTATATATCTTAGGTACCCCTTAAAAATAATTTTTCATAGAAAAAGGATTTTTAGGGGTAGCTAAAGTAAAAAAATATATGTAAAAAATAATTTAATATTTGACATTTCTTTGAGAACTAGTATAAGTCGAAATTCAAAGTGCTAAAATCTAAAAATCCTCAATATATATATATATATATATATATATATATATATATATATATGACTGCTGATAATCATTAAATTATTATAATATTATATTTATTTATCACAAACACAGATAATTTTGGAGAATGTTTATAATATATTAATATAATATTATAATATACTATATATTAGATACATAATATATAGTATATTATATATAATATATATATAGTAAATCAATATATTATATATAATAGTATAATATATATATTTAATATTATATATATATTTAATATATAATTAATTAATTATATATGTATTTATAATTATATATATATGTATGGTATGTGATACCCATATAGTCATGGGTGCCATAATTAGAATCTGGTTTCATTAAATAAAATCAACTTTAATAAATAATTAATAATAACATTTAAAATTCTAATCACTGATTATACGTAATAATTCCGACAGTTTTATTTTCACTTCTATTCATAGTAATGATTACACAATGTAGTAAACCTAAAAGAAATTTATTTTATTATATTATATTAATATGATTATTAATTTCTATTACAAGATGTAGGTATATTATGTATAACTATATTAAGATACTTTTGTAGTAAGTGATTGATACATTTGCATTGAAATTATATTTTGTTATATTATTATAGCTATTCATATTCCAATTAACTAAATACATATTCATATTATTAAATTGAGGGTACAAAATATTGAAATATTGCAATGAAAGGCCTCTGTATATTTTTTTTTTTTAGTTAGTCAAAGTATATGTAGTATTCTAATGTGTGTTCAATGTATAGATCTTATATTTGAAGTTACTTTTCTGCGAGTGCTCACGATTCACTCATAGCGTGGTGAGGCGACTGATATTCGGTTCATATATGGAGAGTTTAACTTAAGAGAGTGGAGTAACTTATGTTAGAGATGCGTTCACTGTTGTTCGTCTTTTTGCGATCTTGCGGAAGGTACTAGTGGGTCATTAATTTTAAGTGACGTTTCAAGACGCATAAACTGAAATCCGTATCGTTAAACGTGGCACGGCGCGACAAACTCTTTGACAGAGGATGTCATGTGGTTGAAACGATAAGTTATACATTTGTAACAAAATGGTCACCGAGCGCGAGAGCACTGTTATGACTGTTTGTTCACTGCCTGCATTTTGTGGAACGCCAGCTTTTACTATAAAACTTGTGATTTCGTATAGCAAGAGAATCGCAATAGCGGACTAAGGAGAGCGCGGACTCAATATGTCCAAATTTTTCTTAAGCCTTTACATCTGTACTTTAATTCGAATATAGAGTCATATTTTTAGTATGCCTCGAGACCAGGATGATCTATATAAAATGTGTTGGAGAGTATATGATTGGTTATATTAAAGTGAATAATTGCTTGATAATAATGAGTTAGTATTCAGCACTTGAAAATATTATATTGTATCGGAGGATTTAATTTATATGCTATTTGTTTTATAGAATTTTTTTTACATGATGAGTATTATTTGTCACTCATCTATATAGTTATTCACTTGTCGCTTCTGTGATATCAGAGCGAACTACTCTCTACGAGTCGTGTTCTCGAACATAGGATGTATCGGAACGTCGAACAACGAGGATTCATTATATAGCTGATTATTGTGGAGGTGAATTGCGATGGTAGATTGAGTCTGTTATGTCTACGTTAGGTTTTTTTTCTGGTCTATTTTTTCTTATTTAAACTCAGTACAGCTCATCTAGATATAATTAAATAAAGAGCAGAGGCCAGCTGTGGACTCTGTATATATCGTGCATGATTAGATATATGTCGCACTTGATGCTGATATCAAGTTTACTTCCATATACCATTTTCTATAAGCTTAAACTGTCTTATAAAACCGAGTATGACGTCAATATTAAAGTTAGGACGTCACCTCGGCGGATACTTGGACGAGATGTATACCAGATGCTGAGAAAGTTATCATGATAGTTCGCCGGAGATATTTGAGATAGTCGCGATTATATCACTAATATATTATATGAATTGTTGTAAATTGGAATGTGACTCATAAAATTTTATTTATGTATATTGATATGTCATCGAGATTTTATATGTATATTGCAGCATTTAAAGGCTCGCCACATAAATGCGCTACTTTAATGGCGATTTGCACATGCCTCAAGCTTCATGTATATAATAGAGGAGAGAGAATAGATATGTGATTCACTCTTGAGAGATTTGTTATCTTCTTTGACGCATTTTGAGAAACTGAGCACAGTATGAGAAGAAGCGCGAAGTGTCAATACGCCTAACAAAATCTAAAAATCAATAAGAAATGTAACCAAAAAAATATATTTTTAAAGTGCGAATTATTTTTTTATCGGTAACAGTATTATATTTAATTAAAATGAGACCTCTAATATCTACATATAGAGTGTTAATTCGTCAGACTTTAGTTTTTTTAAAAATTACTAATATAATAATATATTACCATATATTTATTTTATCTATAAGTGGCAGCACATCAGACACAGGTGTACACTATTACGATTAAGTGAGCGTGTGAGTTTGGTTAATATATATAGTATAAGCCGTCACAAGATACTAACATGATTGCTATTAATAGTGTTACGCTGTGAGAGTGATATCTAGCAGATCTCACACTCGAGAGAGATTTCTATATTCTGATAAAAAGATCATAAATATAATAATCTTTACGTACTTGTGAATATACGAACATTAATACCATTATATTTAAATTTCTAGCAATATATATTTAGCAAAGAGTAATATGCTCATAATTATACGCAGAATGAAATAAGTCTTTATCATCTTGAGTGATTATATGCTTACTCTCTACTCTGAAAGTATTGTCGCAAAGATCTCGATAGAGAACACAGCATAACGAAGAAGATATCATTCTATTATACTCCATTCACAGCAACAAAAAAGTAACACATAAAAGAACATGGATATCATTAACACATGAGATATACATCTCGGTATCTGTTAGTAAATAAATTATTTATTAGTCAATTTCGAAATCATTTATGATGCGTTTGCTTGATTTTGCTTTTCACTACTATCTATCAAATCATATTAACTTTATACTTATCATACTCTAGTTAGTATTATATATATTAGATAATTATAATTATATTACTTAATTCCTGCTATACATATTCATATGTGTCTGTAAATCACTTGAAGAATTATTATAACATTCTAACAGCTAGTACACGGTTACTACCGGTACGCCAGAAACACGATATATACAGCTTAATGAGGCATCAGCGGCCACGATTATACACTGACTGTAACAGATACCAGTCACCAGAGTATATTTCACCAGCTCGTATTATTTGCCATTATTCCACGCTCCCTAATCACTATTCGTCATAGAGTGCCATCAGATGATGAGCACGAACGAGAGTTTTGAGTCTTCATACCAATTTCGACTGATCCCCAACGAATTGCTTATATATCGTTACTTTAATCACTGTAGCGAAAAATATATGTATATTGCGAATAGTGTTAGTAGTAGTAAATAAGTGTGAGATGAAGATAATAACTTTTTTCCGCTGTTTCTTCTGACGTCATGTGAGATAGATAATGAACTTTATGATCATATAACTCGACTCTTCACCTAACCGCCGCAATCTGCTGAGAGAATGTATTGACTATGTATATAATATTCAGGAGTTATTGTGTATTAGTTCCATAAGCAGGTATGGGAATATTCCATTACTCGATCTGCACGAGAAGGTATACTAATCATCACATTCAAGTATGAATGTTGAAATTCTAAAGTTCTGAAGCGGTAGTGCACATCTTCTCACGTATAGACTACTCACTTTCTTAGCATATGCTCGCATATTTTTCCACTTCGTGATGCGGAGAGAGCCCTGAGATAAAACATAAACTTATTGAGCTTGAGTAATGTAATGATGTACTAGCTAGTTCTAATAATCAATTCTCTAACACTATATTTACACTTCTGATATAATTTAGAGTTTGTTAATATTAGGTCTCATATGTCTCGTGTTCTGTATAATTACTACCCCAGAGATGAGTAAGGTTACCTATTTGCGATAGTCTGCGCGAGAGTTAATCTGCAGATATATAATATATATCAAATGTCATGTACTGAGAAAATATGCAATAAACGATATAAGACACTATTTCTATGTGCGATGAATCTTTTAGAGGAGACAACCTCGTAAGTAGAGAATATTATCTATCATATTTTTTAATTACCTAATATTTATGCAAAATATTATTTATTTTAATACTCATTCTCCTCTTCAATATTGAACTGAGTGAGAGAGATCACTGTATGTTAATTCATTATATATTAATTTTATGTATATATTATATTAAGATCACTTATAATATATTAGTATATCTAGAACTAATAGATATAATCTCACTTCACATCTTTATCCTCTATGTTGTCTATTCAGGATAGTGATTAGGAAAGAATATAGCAGAGGATCCTATTCTCCAGATCTCGGAGAGATGAAATATATTCTAATAGAGCAGACACGAGAATAGATGCACAAGCATTTGATTAATGATCGAACTTATATGTTTATATTAATCCTTTTATTGTTAAAGCTTTCTGAGTGAGAACTGAGTTTAATAATTTTATTTAATGAACGATAATTATAATGTCACAAATTGTCAAGGAGTTATGAGTGAAATTACCACTTATCTGCTTATATTTTATTACGTACTTTATCTAATCTTAATGTAAACTATTGTGTCTAATATAGCGTGTATCTATATTATAGTTCCGTGAGATTGTTTCACTTTCCACTCTTGTTTATATAGGCAGTAGTTATTAGATTTGTGCCGTTACGGAGAGTAGAGTCCTTCACGTCCACGTAGAGTAATTCCAGTCTCGTCAACGATTGTTACACAGTAGAGATGCTACGTCGGTACGATTACAGCGAATCTGAGATAGAGAGAATTTGGTCATTAAGAGAGCATCTGTCACCGCTTAATTCGGGTTTAGCTGCATTCCTATACAGCTACTATCTCCTCCGAGAGCACGATTCGTTAGCACTTTCTAGAATCACACACGTACACACGACAAAACTACATGGACGCGCGCTCTTTTTCTTCTTTAGCCGGGAACAACAGCAAGAGCTAGTGTCGTGAGTGCTCATATCGAGGAGCTATGTCCAGCACTCACATGACATCACAGGCGAGTCTAGCGACTCCCATTCGTCACTCTGAGAGGCACGGACAGGCCAACTTTCGAGGAGATGAAACAACTTAAGCAATAAGGAGAATATGCCAGCTAGACTAGATCATGGATAGCTAACACTAACACTACCAGCGCTCAGTCGTCACCCCCACGCTTTTGCGAGACTTCAACCCTGCAATCTGTTGCTATACTCGTCTTGGCTTTATTTTTCTGGCGTGGAATTTCCTGACATGCGTAAATTAACTTTTCTGAGGAATATCTGCTTATGGTATCATTATACCACGATCTATCGGTGTGATATAGCAATATTAAGAATTTCACTTATATAGCTCTACTCTGATGAATAGTATGCAATATACAATCAGCTTTCTCGAGTCTGTGTTCTCACTCCTATAGTTCATAATTAATAGAATGACATGAATATATATAGCGACTGCAGACACACGCCAGCCATAAGCTATATCATCGCCATGAAATATACATTCACTCCGCCCACAACATACTATTTGATTTAGTAAGCTCTTATTCTTCGACGTTAGAAGCAAAGACTGTTGTATCATTAATAAATTAGAGGCTCGGGTACGAGCAGAAGAAGACGGAGGGCAGTAATTAAATAGTCAAACTTTATAAGATTGATTCTGTAGAAAAGTGAGAAATTATAATTGTCCGAGATCCGTGAAGATTAGATCTAGCACTTGTGCACTTCATGAGCATTATAATAGTCACTCTCCAGGTGAAATCATTCTATTATATAGTCATATTTCAATGAGCAAATATGGGAGTTCTATACACATTAGAGCTTCGAACAACGAGGATATCTTCAACCATTCTCATGTATCATCAAAGAGTATATCATTGCAAGTATTCGTGATTGAGAGAGAGAGCGGGCACAGAGACCAGTGTAGATCATTAATCAGTAAACACTATTAGTCGTAGTTCTCGCTGCGCGCTGTGGGCGTAATAATTTTAATTGATTCGAATGAGACTCTCACATGACACTCAATTATGAGCACTACCTTAGAATTGATGTGTCGAAAACATGGCCTTTGGCCACGATAGGCCTTTTTATTATGTATACAACAATCGAGAGTTATAATATTGTGCAGATGATGGAGCTCATACTGAGGTGCAACTCCTAGGTAACGGGTTACGAGAGATATAGAGAAAACCAAAAAGCAGAGAAGAAGAAGAGACGAAGAGGTCTTCAAAAAAGTTATAGGAGGTCGCGCAGATAACGATAGGGAGAGGAGAGAAAGTAGAGAAACTGATCAGACACAAGTATATCATATAAGAGATTAAGCGAGAGATTATGTTATATAATTGACGATAACAACATATGTCGAACAAGTGAGATTGAGGTAAATACGTAGGTGAGAAATTAGTGAGATTGAGGTCGAAGGTGACAGAATCCAAACGCGGACAGTGTGCTTTAATCCAACGCAGAAAAGTTGTGATTCTTCGAGAGACATATTGTGAGCTTTGTGAGAGTCTAGATATCTGTAAAATCAGAGAGTACTACTAAGTCTCTTATAACTCGCGAGAGAGAAGAGTTTCCAGCGAGATAACTAGTCTATAAAGTAATTCCACTAGAGAAAAAGTATGGATTTTGTATATAATCATGATATTAGTGAGATATATGACCAGAGTCGTATTATTGCTTGTTATAGTATGCATTTTATATGTGAGACTCATCTTATATATTATGTATATTAGTATATTATAGCCAGTCACAGATAACAAGTATCAGCTGAATGGTGTTATTATGGATCTGAACTCTATTCATTCGAGATTCAGATTGCTATAGAGGACTCTTAGCACTAGCTTAGGAGTATTCGTGACTTACTCGAACGTCCGAGAATCTGCGTTATATTTCAAACTAGATTGTGAGTATAGAAGCTACAACTATCCTCTCTATTAGTCAGAAGAGTTTGTGAATCTATGTCTATACTAGATAAAACTTGATGTAGGAGATATGCGTGTTCTCATAGTGAGTCGAATCAGGTATTAAATTAAAGTATTTTAAAGAGAGTGGAATAGTATCGTATATAATAGGAGACTTATAACATCTTTGTGTCTTGTATCAAGGGATTGTTATTGTATCATTCGATGCGTTTCTCGAGTAGAGTATTTTCCTCAAGATTTATATAGCATGGTATATGTAACTAAGGTCGCATGACGATTCAGAGAAGTTGATATATAAATTGTAGAGGTGTCCACGATATGAATATACATGCAAGTTGAGAGCGACTCTGTAGTTGTAATGAGCAAGGATGCTGATCGATGCAATTGTTTATTGAGTGAGTGTTCAATAAAATTGATAATGGTATCTGAAAGATTGTAATGTCGCATATGATAACGAGTGACGAACCAGATATAGCTTTCAAGAGTCAGTTTTAGGTTGGAAGAGGTTTGAGAAAGTACAAGAGTTCTGCAGAGATTCTATGACAGTGACAGACAGAGAAACATATGACAAACTATAATTCGCCTCTCTCATAATAACTCTCTATAATTAATTATCTCTAAACAATTGAGAAATTCTTATTTGACCACTACAGACCATATAGAGTGGATGTCAACATTCTGAGAATTAATGTAGGCATCGCGGTGATATTAGCATATAAATACACAATGTATTCATCAAATCTCAGCGATAGTTCCTACTCATACGCTTCTCGAAACCATACTATGTTAGAAAAACTTGTTCTCCTGGCAGTCACAATCACGCAACGTACAGATCTCATTGCTATATGATTTCTTTGAGTTATTTATTAATATTTTTTAACATCTTATAATATTTATTCGTACGCTACTTCTATTGCTTCTCAGATTCTCATATTTGCACATCGCAAGATCCAATCTATCAGTCACGATCAAGTAGTTTTCCGTGAGTGAGTTGTAATATAGACTCTCGTACCAACCGAGAGTCACGAGTCTCCTGGATAAACCTCACTTATTTCGTTACACTATTACATCTGCTAACTTACTCCATGACGAGACGTCAAGAGATTAAAATAAATCTTTCTCAATCAACTTCTGATACTATCCATATTCTTTTCTCTTTATTTCCCGTCTCCTACTCGAAGTCATCTTCCCAAAACGTATCTCTCTCATCTCAGCTGCAGTTTCGTAAAAAATTCCGAGAGAGATACGAAAGAGAAACGCATGAAGTTAATGCTATGTCAATTTTTATGCTCAGAACAAGTTTTTTTAGCTCCAACAGAGTACATCTATAATTGAGGAGAGTCAATAGTGCTTCTACTTTCTCCTTTTGCTACTAACTCTCTCTCTGTCTCTGTAACTCTACAATCTTCTCTCGTCTCGAAATAGTATAAAAAAAATCGAAAATAATAAATAAAAATATATCTATATATATACTCTTATGAGTAGAAAGCCCTGTATACCTGTATCTTCATACCGGTAGAATCTTATTATAGTATCCTCAATAATTTATATTATTTTACCAAGATAAGACTGAGCATCTCTACTATCAAAAGTTAGTAAGCTATTAGACGAAGGTAACTATACTGAGTGCTTCAGCGGGTAATAGATAGATAAGATAACAAATAAATATATCTAGGAAGTCTGAGCGCGATTTATACACACCTTAAATTAATAGGATCACCTATCTATCGAATAGTGAGAGTGGGCTTAGTCATATGTCCCGAAGAAGTTTTCCAGTCACGATAAGTGAAGCATGTTATACTTAGTAAATACCTATATCACGTATCTCGAGCATAGGCAAATGAGAGCTGTAAAACGATTTTCTGGAATGATTTCTTGGCAAGCTTGACTTTCGCTTCGTATGGAAACTTTAAAAAAAACGATTATTTTTCACTGTACCAATGATTTATTCTAATAACTTTTCAGAGAGAGTATCTTAGTAGAGACTATTTCTAGTAAGAACCAGAGAGAGAGGTGCATATGCGCCTGATTGACCTTTGTAAAGCTTGTCACGTATTTTCTGCGGGGAGAGTAACCGAGAGAATATCCGCTTGCCAAAAAAGTGAGTGGGGCGTGGAGGGGGTTTCCTAGTGAGATAATGAGGAGAAAAATCAGGGATTAGATATTTTTTTTCTTTTATATGCGTTTTATAAGGGGCTGTATAACGGAAACATATCGAGCATCAGATTCTCTCTTCAAATCTGTCTCATTCTGGCGTCATACCACTTCTCACCGGCCTCCTCCAATTTTTCACCCCGGTTTTCAGGAGGGAGAACATGCTCTCCATCGTCTTCCGCCGTAGTACTCAGACCCTTGTCCGATTTTTCCACCACTAAGCCGGTCGCTGGCCTGATTTTTTTTCCACATAAAGTGCACAGTAGAAGACGGCAAAACGATCAAAAGTAATAAATAAATACTCTCGTACGAAAGTGAGAAAGACAGTACAAACACCAAGCCAGGTTCCGTACCATCACGAATACAAACAACAAGAGTCATAGACACGAAGTCCCGAGTTAGGCTCCTCTCGGGGTAGGGCGGGGTGCTCGGGTGGTCGTCGGTGGGCGGTGGTCGGTGGGCTGCGCAGGTCGTGAGCAAGGGTGCAGAGCTGGGGGTGGCCTAGCGGGGGGGGGGAGGGGGGACGTGAAGATAGGCTTTTGTAGTACCTGTAGCTATAAGGTGTAACCTCGATATGCTCTGCTCGAGTCGGGGTTGACGGACAATCGTCTCTCTCGGTCGTCGGGGATGATTCTCTTGGAAAATTCGCAAACTATAAGTTAGCTCTTCTTTCTCTGATCATCTCGGTCTATAGATATATAGATAGTAGGATGAATATAATAATACGTAAAATCAGTCTTAATCTTCTAGTATCATATCTACTTGATATTATCACCGTCACCTACTAGTATAAAGGAATTCTTTTATAAATCATAAGGGATAATACGTTAATTTATATATTTTACTATCGAGATATGTATATACCTAATAGCCCTACTATAATCTACTTAATACATTATTACGAGTAGTATTAGTTCATGTTATTCCGCAATTATTAAAATTAGGTTGATATCGCTGCGTGCGCAAGAGTCCTTACCCCTGGACTTACGACTAACCGCCTTTCTCTCGTTTTAACTCCTTCTCAGGTTATTTTTAAACCTTTTTTCGTTTGAACGATTATTCTCGTCCTTAAACCTCAATCTTGCAGAATCTATGCAGTGATATTAATCAGGCGCACGTATTCGATCACTACTAGATATTTATGGTGGAATACGCTTAGATTTCCTTTTTAAAGAGTTTTTATATTATCTTCAGAGATCGCTTTCCTCGGCCGAAAATAGTATTCAAGTTAGATTTATCATACATTCATCTCCGGAGTTATTATAGAGATACGTTATATTTATTCTGTACACCGTGCATGGAGTGGATTTCGAGGATTTTAAGTCGAGATATATACTACACGTACAAAGTGTTGAGAACATATTGTGCAATAAATTTATATACCGTTTATAAAATATATACGTATAGATTTTATAATGAAACGAAAATATTCGATAAATCCAATAGAAGAAATAACTCTTCTCACTCAAAAAATCTTTTATAGGAAGAATATTTATTATTTCTTATTATCCTCCGGGATCTCGGGGGGTGAAAAATATAATATTTCATTCTTCGCATTTCCCGAAACGCTATCTTCTCACCAACGATCCCCACAATTTCAACACCTGATTTCATTAAAATTTCTCGAGCGATTCCCCTGTTTTCATTCGAACGACCGCAGATTTCGCGCGCCCCCGTCTAGAAAAACAATCGCGTACTTGCGCAAAATGGAAAAAACTCTCTGCCTGGAACAATATCACTCGCGAACATAGCGTCGGATATCCGTCTACATCTCAGTCTCTACTCTGCGTGCTATTGCATATTATCCTAAATAGATTTAAAGAGATTATAGCATCAGTGAAAAAATATAATCGAAAATTAGAACCAACGATAAGTAAATTCACAGGGTACTTCGCAATATTCTGATAATACGTACATACTGAGGCAATCTTATATTTCTGAGGTCGAGGCGTTCCAACATCAACCCGCGACGAACGAGTTCTATGTGTTAGCGGCAACCACGCACTTCACCGCAATTAGATACGGAGTTTGTTAGATCATCAGCCTTACTCTCACGTGTATTCAAGGGCCAAAGTCTCATGCTATTACAGAGACTAGATTAGTATACCCTCATGAAAAATGAGGGTTTATATCTAATTAGGAGATTATAATCAGTTTAAATGAATATGAAATAAATAGAGTAAAATAAAAAATGAAACCAAAAAAAAATAATTTTATGAATGTCTAGTATTAAATTATTTGTTTTAAAACATGATACTTCATCTAGTTTATTCCTATTTATTATATATTATGGGTTGATTAAATAAATATATTTAATATAATGATTAAAAAAGATTAAACATTATACAAAGATAATATATATAAAATTACGTTCAATATATTAAAAGGTTGAAGCTGGCTACTTGTACAACGGATATTTAATAGAATACCTTCGAATTCGACATAGTCCTGCATCGCGACCCTAACGCATTCGGTCGTACGGTCTGACTCCAGCTCGAGTACGAGAGCGCTCGGCAGGACGAGTTGAGAGAGTAATATCCTCATGTATTTTTCATAGGCCTACACTACGTATACTGAATAATAAAGTTGGGAGGTAGAAGGCTAGATTACGGTATAAGAATTTTATGTAATCCTAAGGGATTAGAAATAAATGAGCTACTAATAATGATTATTATGGTATTATAGGTTGTTATATTTATAAAAAGCCTCATGCTATCCTATCTAAATATATATAAGTTATATAATTATGTTATATATTCAAATTATTATAACCTCTGAGAACGAGACGTCGATGTTGTGAAGCACAATAGTAATTGAAGCAAGTAATGTCGTAAATGTTTTCGAACGCCGCTCTTTGCAGGCCTAATTTCAGCAAAAGATATTTATCTCGCATTATAATTATTAAAGGTCGAAGCTAGCCTTCTTCACGTTAGTGCGACAGATCTTTTTATGAAACGCTCTTGTAGCTATGATAGACTGTAGCTGTCAATGTATGGCTACGGAAATACATGTCTTGCATCGCTCGATAGCAGCCGGATTTCGACGCGTGCTTTTGGCATGATCACGGATATGATATTCGGGCTGGCGCGAGCAACACCGCCGACACTTGAATTGCGTTCGTCGCGTTTCTTATGAATTCGTCCAACATTTGCCCTGGCACTGATCACTTCGCTGTGGTATGCAAAGAAGATAAAGGATAAAGAGCATATAAGAATGAAAGTATTGCAAACAAGTCCGAGTTATGAAGATGAGAAATGAAATATATCCTAGTAAAATTTATATGATATGAGGAGTCAATATTACGAGATATTTGTTGTAATAACCTTGTGTCGAGAGATATCACATTAATTGAACACGTGTGTTTCTCGGATTTTTATTAGGAATACTTGGGTATATGAGTCCGAGAGGCGATATCTCAATGTGCAAAGCGCACAAAACACATGTCCGCTCAAAAAGGCACAAATTTTTGAATGGAAGAGTTCTTGATTATTCGCTTCCAGCATAATCCACATGATGTCGGGGGCCCTTGCCGCCAATAACGCAACGTTCCTTACTAAAAGCTATTTCTTGGGATGGCTTCGTGTCGCAAGCAACTGTGATTTCGAGCTATAACGTTCTACAAAAGATATGAGAAAAAATTCACACGCCATTTTTGAAGAAAATTGGAGTATTACGAATATATTCTACATTTCACCAACAACTCACTCAGTCCAGGTAGAGTAAAAGCTTTGCATGGAAAACTAAAGATAGTGTATTGGTGCTTGGATAATCGCACGCTTGTTTCCAGTTTCTCCTCTGAAAACCTTGCACACTACACTCGCCATCAGAGCGTGGCTCCCTACATTCTAATTATGTGAGGAAAGGAGTATAAACATTTAAAAAAGTATATATAGTTTTTTACTGTATGGCAGAAAAAGTTATATTAAGTTCCGCTTGATATTCTAAAATTTGCGTCGAGATTTAAGCGAATTATTAATATTGAAGAAAAAATGTCAACCTTGAGAGAACCATAGATATAATACAAACCGTATTGTATGCGCCAACTTGCGCGCACAGAAAAATTAATAAAAAAGTTAAATTTTTACGTTTATATTAGCTTCTAGTGTCTTAGTTCTGAGAACAAAATAATACGTTGTCCTCTGGTTTCTAGCATATCTTGAAGTGAAAAATCGTGAGACGCAGGTTATCGAATTAAATATATTTCCATTCGAAAAACATGCACAAGAGAGACATATAGAAATCCGATCGATAATTAGTAGTTGCAAAATTGTTCGTAACTCCCTCGCTCTAGACGGATTATTGAGTACCAAAATATTTTTAAAAAATGTTTTATAATTATAGAAAGCCCTCGGGTGTATCTGTTAAATTCACGAGAGCTGTTGCCTCTCGTTAATCACGATAGCATGTAACTTCGCCCAAGCGTATAGTCTGCACGTCAGTCTGAGCGAGAAAAAAATATCTAAACCGAATAAATATATGTCTTTCTATAAGTTCAACTATATATTCCCCCGCTTTCTCAGTAAATGCAAGCGACGAATGACAAGAAGAACGAGTATGCTGCATATCTGGATGTGTTAACATAAAAATTTTGTTCCCTAACTTTATATTTGAGTATACTTCCTAACTGTGTGCAGAATAATGAATATACAGATTGGAGCCGATTTTGGAATGCTTATTTAATCGGAGCTTTTTTTCACATATATTTTGGTTATCCTTTTCAATATTCTGTTATATAAACACTCAATTGATCCAGAAATATTAACCGCCGAGTAGTCTATGTCTATTGATATTTCGATATAGTTTCCTTGTTACTTGCAAAAACCCGGTTGGAGGATAGTCAATCTCGCGGACTCGAGAGGAGTTTTGAGAGTACTGTAGAAATTGAGCGAAAGTGACCGCTAAAGGCAGCAGAGTCTGAATGCCTCCTGTCACAAAAATTTCGCCAGCAATCAAATCGTGGTAGCAGTTTTATGTATATTACGATATTTCTAGTTAAACCCTAACCTTGCCTCCGGGTTTGTAGAGATCAATCTCTCTGTATAACAGATCTGTTGCGTATGGCCGCTATTTAGTCCATATCCTTTACATAACATTTCTAGAAATTATGTTATTCGTCGTTTCCCCGTTCAGCCTCGGTTGCATTTTTTCGAGCTCTTAACCAAAATTAGAAAGTATTGAATTACGTGAGTAAATAAACATATAAGAATTTCTTAAGGATCGGTTTACAGACAAAATTTGAATTATAAGCCTTATTTTTTTTTTCTGTGGGGTAATAATTGACGTGAAAAAAGAACGCTGTCAGTACCGGAGCGCCGAGTTTAGGAGCGGGAAGATGCCGACGAGGGTGCGCGTATATATTTGTCGCGTGTTTTCTCATTTTTCTTCTCCGAAAAAAGTGATAAAGCTCACCACCGGTAAAAAACATTTCTGGAATATCCTAACTCTGTATACATATTTGTTTCAAAAGTATATCACATATTTTTCCGATACTATATGACGTAGAGGAGAATGTTCCTTAATAGTCTTTAGTGCAACCACTGTAATTAAGTCCGTTATCTGTTTCCATATCACAGCTTCTTATCTTCAAAATCGTATATACATAACTAGAGTATGAAAGATATAAGAAACAATAATTTCGTCACCACGGCACTCATAATGAAATATTCTCACAACTCTTCATAGTAGGAATTCCAAAATCAGTTCGTCGGATTTCGCACATATCATCATTTCTAATACGAAAATATAACGTTAAGAAATACAGAATTGTTGAGAGATGAAAGAAATAGAAGAATAGAAAGATAGAGAGTATCTGACGTGATAAGGGTTGCAACCGATAATACATGAGGAAACCGATAATTAATATATCCGACATATTATATAAATAATGAATAATTTCGATGCGAAAATAAAATAATAATAATAATAGAATAAATCGTGAGAATCATTTTCAATCTAAAGATTGTGACACGGTAATTGAGAAATACTTTATTTAAATCAAATTAAATTAATTAAATAAAATACTATTAAAGTATAATGAGAGAGAGTCAATAAGATAAGAGGTCTAAACGTGAAAATCTCGAGAGTGAAATTAATTAATAAGAAAGGTAAGAAATTCCCTCCCTCAAATATATTTAATAAAATTTTATAAATTACATTCACATACTAAAAAATCAGTTTCAAATATATATACAATAATTAAATATATTAATATTAATAAATAATTGAATATATAATACGTAACATTAGGATTATCAATTATTAAATATATTTTTTTTCGTCTTATCGATTAATAACATAATAATTATTAATTTTTATTATAATACTAAAAATGAGAACTATTTATACATAATTTAAGTATATTTAGATGAGTGAGATAGAAAAAATTATCTATTAAATAATAAAATTTTGAATTCTGTTGATATTTTATTATAATTCTTATTCGATAAATAACATTACATCTCCCCAAAAATCCTCTATCAGATTACTTACACCAATCCAACAATTCTGTTTTCAACTTCAGAGACTGTTCTGTGCAGAATCTCAAATTAATTAATTTATTTTTGCCATATATTCTTATCGAAAGATAAGAATTAATATTGGAATTGAGAATGAGATATTACGAGAGATCTAATTCAATAATTCAACGCATCAATAAATAGTCATGATAAAATATATGAAATAATTACAGATAAAATCAAAATAAGAAATCGAAATTAATGAACAGAATAAATCAGAATTTACTAAACGAGCGCACTCTTAATAATTATTGACCACGTAAAGAATTACACTCAAATATATACTAATTTACATAAACTACAATTTATAAATATACCAGAATGTAATTTTGATAGTTAGAACAAATACACTCAAATAAATACATAATTTAATTGAGAATATTAATATTAATTATATACGAATTAAGACAATAAGGGTGTATATAAATATCAAGTACATAATTCACAATACTTTTCAATTTTTGAGTTTTAATCTTCAGTCATCGAGAATAAATATATTAAGATGATTATATTAAGAGTATTAACGCCGAAAATCCGAGTTCATACGTATAAGATTAAGGATCGATATAAGTAATCAACAACAAATCTATCGAAACTGATATTCGTAGACTGGAAAAATATATTTACATATATCTGTCGACAATTTTTCGGAGGTGACATCGGAATGACACTATAATAATCTGCAATATTCGGATCAGAGCCGCTCCGTTTAATCGTGTCGGCGGGGTCCGGGAATAAGATTTGTATTTGACATCGACTGATAGCCAAGATTGAGAGAATATCATAATGACTAATAATAACATAATTAAATAAATGAGACGAAAATAAATTATTATAAAGCGATAGGCGACGCTAAGATTAAGAAGTTTGCTATTATATGTTTAATATTCCTCATGTAAATAGCCACTATTATCTCTTAAATGATTTATTTAAATACAGAAGGGATACATAAGTATAATTCACGTCAACAATACATCAGAGGTAATGCCTCTATCTAACGTTGTTTCTGAATTTCAAACTTGGTCTATGTTTTATTTTAAGTCCCTATCTGAATGCGCTTCAATACAAGAGCATATCCCTTCACAATTTTATATGTATAGCAAACTTCAAAGAATTACACATAATTAATGAGTGACTACCTGTTTGTATGTTCCCTTATTTTTTTATTATTGATATACCATGGCGCATGCCTTATTGATGTAATTGATTTATTTTCTCTTTGTGCTGTAACCGTATTATCACTCATTCATCTTGGGAAATTACACCAGCTTCTATGTGGCACTACCACGTTGGCGTCCCTCGGAGCTGCCCCTTTTGGGAGCGGGTGTCACTGCTTTAGCCATAGCTGGGAGGTGGACATCCGTCGCTTTTGCACACTGTTCTGCGCACATCTGAATCATCAACATTTGTTTAGTGGTTGAGACTAGGCCAGTTGTTCACCACACAACCCGAGTTCGATTTTATTTTATCAAGCGGTTTACTGACGACCGAGCCGCCCTTAATGTGTGTCCATAGCTCTGACCGTTCTCGGGTTACCCAGCATGGTACTTGACTCCCTTGTTTTTTTTAACCGTTAAGCGTCTATACTGCGGTCACGCACTGTCGAAATTGTCCTTCGCGTGAATCTTACAACGCATTTGCGTGTGTTAATCCATTAATCTTCTCCCGACGTTTGGTCTGTTTTTCGCCTTGATTATGGTATTTTGAATAGCTATACAGAGTGGGACATCAATAACTACCATCTGAACATAATTAATTTAATATCATAATGAGAGTGAGAAAATCTAATATCTAGATGAGATAATAAATAATACCACTGAACTGCAAATAAATAATAATTATCACAATATAACAATAATTACTATAATAATCACAATAATCACTAATCCCGACGCCAGGTACAATCACATGTTTTTACATAATCATACCAAGAATCATACATATTATAATATTTATCGAGCAAATAATCTTTTGGAGGTCACATAATACAGGCGAGCAGTCATAATAGATCATATATAACTTCAATAATGATACGGAGTGCTCGGCAAAAGTCATTGAATATATCGAGAGTTAATTAATTAACCGAAGATGATATTAATATATCATATCAGGACTCTTCGGGAAACTAATAATGAAAAGATACACTCAATCAATTAGTGAATCCTCAATTGTAATGCGTCAGACTAGAGGAGAATAACCATGAATAATCACGCTCTCCTACAACTCCAACTACGCCGCAGTCGCGACTGAACTAATCAGAGTCCGCCGATTACCATAAGAGAGTAAGTCAATACATCAAGTCAAATCAACTAGCATCACACTAATCACGCAATCCGGATTTATACATGACGATAATCACCTTAGAGGAACTAGTGAGTCCATACAACATTGAATTGCAACACATAACCTCAGATCAACTCAATCACATATAATCGATACATGAACTAATATCGGAAAAATAATTGGCACATATGATTTCCCAATCCATATAAACTAATCATAATTAGAGTTCGAAGTACAAACATAACGAACAAAATACATGAGTGCCGAATAATATTTTATTAGATCAATCACATACAGAGGGATAAATCATAGATAAAGCGGCATATATAATTAATATTATCCGTGAATGAGTACATTAATAATAATAATAATAATCGACACTAGATCGATGATGACATCCACATAGCGCATATTACAGTAATCGACAATCGTAATTAAAATAATATTATTAATTTAATAGTAATTAGCGTATGAACGGAGTAATAACACTATTTAATATATATATAACTCTTGAATCTTCTTAGACTAGAATAAATCACATTACGACACTCAGATCAATTAGATTCGTGAGAGAATTAGAATATGAGATACATACATGGATGTAATTATATAATAATCTAGATAAATAACACAAGTATTATATAGAAAATACCTAAAATATATAATCGACACATATTAGAGTAAAATATGACATAGAAAGTGGAAATAATCGGAATATTATATGCACATCGATTGAGAGACTATATCGTATAAAATACACTGAGATAATAATAAGACAGCACTTGAATCGGAATAAATAAATAATAATTAATATGTTTGAAGTAAATAACAATACATAATAATAAAGGAATAATAAATACATATATAATAATTTAAATAGAGTAATTTCATCGAATCTCACACACTATATATTAGATTTCTCTTTATATACATCGTAATATTTGATGAGATTATAATGAGATCACGTGAATTTCACACTCGAAATTAGAAATAATATCGAATAGAATATAACAACTAAAGTATAAGTAAATAAACATATGAAATTAATGAAAATATCAAATACTTACTTTATATTCAATGTGGAATTCTTATACATTTTTCATAACGAAGTTGTAATAAATTATTTATCTTTTTTTTTTCTCCAACTGATATACCTCACATCAGTCACCTTGTCTAAAATGATTTTGGACTGTCTAGCACCCCTTTTCTTTATTATTATAAACTTTAAAATTACAAATTAATGTTTTCTCATATATCTTTCACGCCCTCTCTCAATTTTTTTCGGGCCCGCTAAAATCGAAACCTAGATATAGTAATCCTTCCCTATCCGCTATTCGCAATGAAATTCTTCAGATGTTCTTATCACCTTAATTCTTCTCTCACCCGCTTGACGGGCGTTCAAAATCTATTCTGAACCCTTGACGTCTTGCACGGCTCACTGTACCGATGTGAATCCCGTGTTGAAAAATAAAATTATGATGCCGCAACAATTTTTGTACGTCGGTAGAACGACGGGTCATAGTTCTCCTTCGACGCAAGTTCAAAATCGTGAATTTCTAAGAAAAACAGCGAGTCGAAATTGTCGTTAAACTATTAATTACTAAAACCTTTGAAGATTTATAGTATGAAACTGAGTCTTGTAACAGCATTCGAAGTTTTATTAGATTATGTACAAATTTTGAAAATCTAACAAGATATCTATCCTCTTTACCTCCTTTATCTGCTACTTAACAGAAAATACCAAAACGAACATGTGGTTATATATAAGGAGATTTTAGCGAACCGGGCTCCTGAACTTGTGTGGACGAAGTGCTAAAGTGTCCTGTAAAACAGATCTTTTTTGATAAAAACACTTTAAAGTTATAACTTAGAAAAATACAGTTTTTGGTGGTTGTTTTTAAATTGTTTGTCTGCTTGCAAAGTCATACAACACTGGTAAATTCAGTAAATTGAAGACCAGACTAACTATTGACAATGAAAAATAATCTAAAGAGAGGACGAAATAAAAAACTAAAAATTGAAGATACATTTTATCGAAGATTTTTGAGCTCAGAAAGGAATTAAATACTCGTGCTTGATATATATTTGTGCTAGGCCGCGGGTTTTGAAAACCATGCAGTTCTAAGATGTAAGAACTCTCCGATACGTAAATACTATGGATGCCTATTATAACTCGTTGTTCTTTGAAGTTTTCTAGCAGAATTTGATAAAATGTGTTAGAACAAAAGATGTTTAGAGGCCTACATAATTATATATAACTTATTAATTATAACTTCACTTTTGTTAGTTTTAGTATACAACGTAAGAAACCTTTAGTGTTATTATAAAAAGTATGTATATTATTTAAAATAATAAAAATAATAAATATTAATATTTTA
>JABUQX010095083.1:0-10000 GCA_015478945.1 Trachelipus rathkii
ATGGAAATGTTAATTATATTAATAGATATAAATGGAATAGGGATATTACTTGTAAAAATAATCACAGACAGGAGGGAAATATTAATAATGAATCTGAAAACGAAAGTCTTAATAACGAGTAGAGTCATCTTCAACTTTAAATTGTAACTCAACGCATGATGAGATTAATAACGATAATAACAATAATAATTATAATGATTGTAGAACTAGGGGTGATAGCCATAGTGATGGCGATAACGGTTGTTTAAACTCTTATAATTATATTGAAAACAATAACTCTGTGAATCATAGGGCAGAGATCGTACAATCTGATGAGTCGCTGTCTCCCCCAACGGAGTCGACCTGCTCCCCCACTCCAGTCACTGGGGAGGAGGCAGGAGTAGAGGCGATTCAGACTTGTGACTCCATACTTATTAATAAAAATAATGATAAAAATGAACTTGTTAATAATGAAGGGGGCGAAACCCCCTTTCTGAAAATGAATTGTATTAGTTTTAGGGATGAAGGAGGTTTTTCTCCTTCCGATAAGCCTGTGGGATCATTAAATTTAAGAAATAATGCATGTGACTTATCTGGTAATACTGTAGTGGGAGTTTCTGGCAACTCGACTAAAATCGTTGCAGCAATTAAGGATGTGATTTTTGATAAATTATATTATGTATCGGATAAAACTAACAATGAATCTTATTTACTAGACTCCGGAAGTTGCCTCGACCTGGTGATAGCGTCTGAGATAAAGGGGGTGCCGTTATTGGCACTGCCAGGGCCGCAAATGGAGGCTGTATAGATATTTATAATAAAAGGGTAATTAAAATTGACTTGGGGCTAGACAGACTTTATGACGTACACGCTTACGCTGCAGGAATTAGTTTTAACGTTCTAGGCATGCCTTTTCTAAAAACTCACGGATTCACTATCGACTTTAAATGCCATTATTTATTAGATCCAAGGACAAAACGTAGTATTTCTCTCAGTAATGAAGCTTTTGACTTTTCTAAGCATGTTCGAAATTCTATCTTTCCACTAACCGCTGTTTCTTTAAATATACCGCTTTGCGAATATGAATTAATTAACGATTTAATTAGGAAATACCAAGTCTTGTTCTTAAATCCTTATGAAGCAAAGAATGAACAGCTCGCTAGATGGCGCTTTATATGTGCAAGGTACAGGAAGAAGAGAGGCGTGGCTTATTTTGACAGCTGTGAGAATGACTTTGTTGCTCATTCACAACTCGATAGTAACGAAACTATAGGGGAGGGGGGAGGGGGGGTAAAGATTGTACTATTGGGAGGGGGGTTGAAGATTGCACTGTTGATGAGGGGGGAGGGGAGAGAGAAGAATGTCCTTTAAAGGAGGAAACTTTATGCGAATTGGCTGAAAATTATCCGTATCATGTGGAGGTCAGTGGCTCGCCAATACAACTGAGGAGTAGGAGCATAGCCCCACATCTTTTTGGGGGAGCCAAGGAGGAAATTAATAAGTTGCTAGAGTCAGGGGTCATTTCGCGGGGGAAAAGCGATTGGGGTTTTCCGGCTAGTTTCTTGCCAAAGTCGGATGGCAGAGTTCGTTTGGTCGTTGATCTGCGTTTGTTAAACCAAAGATCCACCTCTGACAATTTTACTCTGCCTAAGATTAAAGATATCATCTTGCAATTGCAACATTGCAAGTTGCTAACGAAACTTGATCTCCGGCAGGCTTACTATAACGTGCCAGTCAGCGAGGAGACAAGGAAATATTTCACCATTACTTGCCCTTTCGGTAACTATAGCTTCAACTATTTAATACAGGGACACAAATGCTCATCTAGTGCCTTCCAGCGCCTCATGTCAATTTTGCTTGGAGACTTAAAGAATGTTTTTGTATACTTGGATGACATAATCGCCAGTTCGACTCTTGAAGAACATGTTGCAATGTTGGAGAAGGTTTTAGAGAGATTAAAGTATATGAAAATTTATATGAACCCCAAGAAATGTTTGCTTGCAGTCGGAGAAATAGATTTTTTAGGTTTCAACATTAGCGAGAAGGGAGTTAGGCCTAGCCAAGAGAAGATCGATGCAGTAGTGAATGTTGCAAAACCAACAACTATCAAACAACTTAGGGCATTTCTCGGTCTATATAACTTCTGCCGAATTAACATAGCCGGGGCTGCCCAATTATTGCAACCTCTAACGAAAATGTTGAAGGGGAAACCCGCCTCCTCGAAGAAGATTTCTTGGGGGGTGGAAGCCGAGCGGGCATTTAGGGAAGCTAAAGCGGCGATGGTAAGCGCCACCTTGTTGTCTTTCCCTGATGAAAAAACTGAGTTGCTATTGTACACGAAGGTGAGCGAGCTCACAATAGCCAGTGCTCTAATGGGAGAAGAAGATGATCAGACGAAAGTCTTCGCCCTTTACAGTACCGTATTGACTGAGGTGGAGTTGGCACTACCACAGTTGGTTAAGGAGCTGTTATGCGTCAACAACAGTTTACAAAAATATGCTTACTTAATTGCAAATAGGAGGGTTAATATCTGCACCAGCAACAGTGGACTAATCACTAACTATACAAAAAAGAATGCCACGAGGGTGCATAATATTCGGGAGATGAATTTATTGAATGCCATTGCAAATTTTGACGTTGAATTTAAATTGGTCTCTAAGACTAAAAATAAATTGGCAATAATTTTGACAGAATTGGCTAACGAAAGAGATAAGATCATAGAAGCTGAGAAAATTCAGTTGCAAATAGCATGCTTAGGAAATGGAGAGTGGGCGTGTCCGACAGAAATCACCATGGAACCAGGGTTACAATTGGGGGAGGAGCTTGGTGACTTAAATTCTCTCAATTCCACAATGAAAGGGTTGAGTCTTTTAAATAGAACGTCAAAGGAAGGTGAATTGCTCGTACTAATAATAATAATAATAATAATAATAATAATAATAACGATAGTAATAATAATAATAATAATAATAATAATAATAATAATAATAATAATAATAATAATAATAATAATAATAATAATAATAATAATAATAATAATAATAATAATAATAATAATAATAATAATAATAATAATAATAATAATAATAAGTAAAAATAATTTCAAATAACAACTAACAATAATAAATAAACAATAATTTATTATAATAAAAATAAATAATAAATTTTTAATTAATAATAATAATAATAATAATAATAATAATAATAATAATAATAATAATAATAATAATAATAATAATAATAATAATAATAATAATAATAATAAAATAATAATAATAATAACAATAATAATAATAATATAATAATAATAACATAATAATAATAATAATAATACTAATAAGCAGAAATACAGTAATAATAATAATAATACATAATAATAATATTAATTTAAATAATAATAATACTAATATACCCCGCACCCATTATAGAATCTTAAATTAAATTATTGGAACATCGCAATAATAAACAAATATTAATTTATTATAATAAAAATAAATAAGAAAATTTATTATTGTTAATAATACAGATTTATTATGATATTACATATATTATGGTTAAATGATATATTTATTATTAATATTAATAATAATAATAATAATAATAATAATAATAATAAAAATATATTATTATTATTTTTATTATTATTATTATTATTATTATTATTATTATTATTATTATTATTATTATTATTATTATTATTATTATTATTATTATTATTATTATTATTATTATTATTATTTATTATTATTATTATTATTATTATTATTATTATTATTATTATTATTATTATATTATTATTATTATTATTATTATTATTATTATTATTATTATTATTATTATTATTATTATTATTATTATTATTATTATTATTATTATTATTATTATTATTATTATTATTATTACAACCTTGAAAATTTCTAAATTTCTGGTCGTTTAATGTGCAATTTAGCCTCTGTTTACAAGAGTTACCAGGGTGCGGAACGAGGACCCATGCACAATGCACAACACCATCCACTTTCCCATCCTCCAGTCCCTGTGGAAAACTGGAAGTACCTCGACTAAAGATGTTTCTTTAGTTATTCGAGTTTTTAAATAAATTTTAGAATCGGCAAGTTAGATTTAAGGAATAACAATTTTCTGCATTTTCTCCTGTTAATCTCATCCCTTTCTCGTCATAAATTAATCCACCACCGCTGAAAAGTTGCTCACTTGGTATACTACTAGATGAGCATGACAAATATCTTTTAGCCATCATCTTCAACTCTTTGAAGCTCTCTCCAATTGGCCATTAGAGGACCATCTTCGAATCGATCCCTTTTTCTTTTGATATTTTGCTATTTCTTCCAAAACACTTTCATTTTAAATTTATTTCTGGGTCATGATCACTAATTGATGTTAAATGAGTATTCATGGTTTCAAACAGAGTTTTTATTGAAGATTGCTTTATTTCTGCAGTTTAAATTCTTTAAGGATGTCTGTTAATAGATATTTCTTTTCCATATTCTGAAGAAAGTTCCTTACATTGTTTTGTTATTTCTTCCTGAACTTCCTTCAAAACATAAGAAGTTGTAAAAAATTTCCCTTTATATCGAGGATCTAGATACGTTGCGATGGAATAAATTTCAATCCAAATTATCAAATCTTCGAGTTAACGCCTAATTTATTGTTTGTACAGCTGATTTAATTCCCTCTTCAGCCTCGAAATCTGAGGTCTGGTGAAGAGTTTTTAACGACACAATAAAAGGAATTACTTGTGATATAGAGGACGAATGAAAGCTTAACTTTTTAGTAATCTCTTCAAATATTTCCAATAGGGTAATATTTCAATTAGTATAAAATCAGAACTAGTAAGTTGTCTTATCTTAGAAGTATTTGAGGAGTAAAGACAAACCGAATCCTTGTTTTTCATATAATAAAAGAGAGAGAGGGAAAGTTTTGATAGCATAAGAAAGTATTTTAAAAAGATAATCTTCCTGACAACCGCAGTTGCTGGTTGTGAAGACCAGTGACGACCGCGGTTAGCCGTAGCTTCTGCGCCGTGACCAGTGAAAACTTCGCCAGATTGCAGTTGCGGGTTGTCGTAAATTACGTATGGTTGCTCCGCATTTGGTGGTTGCGGTTAACGTTCATCACCACGATATATGATATATATATATATTGATATATATAGTACATATATATATGAAAGAAAGATATTATGATATATACATATATATTATATATATAGTATATTATTGCTATATATATATATATATCTATATATATATATATATATATTATATATTATATTATTATGTTTACTATTATTATTATTTGTGTTTGAGTTATATATATATATATATATATATATATATATATATATATATATATATATACATATATATATATATATATATATATATATATATATATATATATATATATATATATATATATATATATATATATATATATATATATATATATATCCATATATATTATGTGACCTGTATTATTTTTGAGTCACCCTGCATATATATATATATATATATATATATATATATATATATATATATATATATATATATATATATATATACATATATATATATACATATATATATATACATATAAATATATATATATATATATATATATATTTATATATATATATATTTATATATATATATATATATATATATATATATATATATAGAGGAGAGTATATAGTAGAGATATATGTATATATATATATATATTTATATATATATATATATATATATATATATATATATATATATATAGAAGTCCTATTCTGTTTTTACGACCCCGTCAGTTTTGATTTTTTTGTTTTTTTAATATATTGCTACTATATGATACTAACAATGAATTTCAGTGGTAACGGACATGATTCAAAAGTTCGAAATATTTTAAATAATTTTTAAATCACATTTATGTTAAATATTTTTTCAAAATGAAATATCTCGAAAAGTAGGACACTTACAGAAAAACCAATTTACATATTTGGAATCAGCGTATAATGCTCATTATAAACAAATATATATATATATATATATAGAGAGGTTAATATACGTCTGAAAGTGTGTAAGTGCATATATATATATATATATATATATATATATATATATATATATATATATATATATATATATATTTTAGGGGGCTTGAGCCGTGACGGGGGACAGAGGGGACAAGCCTGATACCCTGTAAGGGGGAGGCAAGGCCGGAGGAACCCTCATGACACCCAAATACCAGCAGACTGTGTCTGGACACCTCCCTGGAGGGGAATGGGGTCCTTACCCTAGTTCCCAGAAGGCCGGGAGGATCCACCCCAAGCATCTGCAGTTTACTCTGGGTATTCCTTTTAGTTTGAAAACACCCAAAAATAAAAAAAAAAACAAACTTTTATTAAACATTACTTTTTAAAAAATATTTAAAAGATTTAGAACTCTTGAATCATGTCCGTCAACACTTAAATTCATTGTTAGTATCATATACCAGCAAAATATATTAAGTAAAAAAAAAAAAAATTAACTGACGGAGTCAAATCCTATATATATTTTAATCATGTCCGTTACCACTAAAATTGATTGTAGGACCATATACTAGAAATATATTAAAAAAAACAAAAAGGTCCCAGGTATATATATATATATATATATATATATATATATATATATATATATATATATAGATATATATACATATATATATATATACACATATATATAAATATATATATAGATATATATATATATATATATATATATATATATATATATATATATATATATATATATATATATATATATATATATAGTTATATATATATATATATATATATATATATATATATAGTATATATATATATATATATATATATATATATATATATATATATATATATATATATATATATATATCCTTTTAGAGTATATTTTCGAAAACAAAATCACTTAGTCACATAGTTGAAAATTACTTCCTATCGTATTTTGCAAATTTGTTTGAAATAATAATTTTAACATTTTTCCAATAAATAATTTTGAGAATGGAATAAATACTCCCTTACTCTCCCCTGAAGACGTGTTACATGGAGCTCACAACCCAACACACACTAGCAACAGAATCCCATTACTCTACTTCGATCAATACTTTTTAGATTTTCATTTTCTATTTTTATACAATGAGGTTTGCTACAAAAAGATTTCACCTTTTTCTTATCAATTTATTCGTAATTGAATAGGATGATTATATATATATATAGCCATCTAACCACTAGAAAACCAGGCAAAATGCCTAGGGCGGCAGAATATGAGGGCGGCCCTAGGTGGCAGAACGCAGTAATGACAGTAAAGCAAAAAAAAAAAAAAAAATAATAAATATAAATATATATAAAATATAATATATATATATATATATATATATATATATATATATATATATATATATATATATATATATATATATATATATATATATATATATATATATATATATATATTAAAAATACATTCAAAAATATTTGTATATATATATATATATATATATATATATATATATATAGATATATATATTATTATTATTATTATATATATATATATATATATATATATATATATATATATATATATGTATATATATATATATTATATATATATATATATATATATATATATATATATATATATATATATATATATATATATATATATATATATATATATATATATATATATATATACATATGTATATATATATTTTTTTTCCCAATAAACACTACTGTTCTTTTATATATATATATATATATATATATATATATATATATATATATATATATATATATATATATATATATATATATATATATGTTATATATATATATATATATATATATATATATATATATATATATATATATATAAAGTTTGAAGAAGGAAGAAAGAAAAAATATTAATTTTCTATGAAAAAATGGGAAGAATTTTTATGAATTACTAAAATCATCTTACCTAAATTGTTAAATTTAATCGCCTGACATGAGAGTGAGCGAAGTCTGAGATAACTCTTCTTCAATTTTTATTTCAATATTTCGATGTATGTAGAAAGGAGGGCAAGTCCAATAAGTCTTTCATCTCCAATAGTAATGTAAGTAGTTTTCTAAAGTCTAACAGTTGAAAAGCTTTCTACTGAAGCAGTAGACACGGTAAAATTGCCAGTATTTGACAATAAGATGTAAATATTTGGAAATTGTGACTGCGAACAAGAAACTAGTCTCTATTTCGGTTTTTGGGCGACCTGTGCTGTGATACCATTTCAACTTCCATAAAAATCCCATCCTGCTTTTACTAAATCTTCATTTGGGCTTTCGAGATCTCTCCTTGTAAAATATTACACAATCTTTTATCTTCTCATATGGCACATTACACCCGTTCGGTATGACAAATTGCAAGGAAAATTTAAAAACCTCTCTCCTAATGCTGATATTAAATCGTCCAAAAATGGTATAAAAATGGGTGTGCGATAATAGGTCTGTGGGTCGATTAGGAATGTTGGGCCTGTATTTTTGGAATTTGTTAATTCTTGGTACAGCAATTTTAATACTCAGTTCAGATTCAGATGCGCTTACACATTCTTCAAAAATCAGCTGAAATTCTAATGTTGCATTTTCTCTGATGGTTTCAAGCTTAGTTTTAACTAATGGACTTACGAGATTTGTTCCTGACAGCGACGAATTATATAAAAATTAATTTAACTTCTGCACTTTTGATACTTAAAAATTTTTAGTGTCTAGAAAATTTCGGGGGGGGCCATGGCCCCCCTGGCCCCCCCTCTAAATACGCCACTGTATATATATATATATATATATATATATATATATATATATATATATATATATATATATATAATAAAAAGTTATATATATATATATATATATATATATATATATATATATATATATATATATATATATATATATATATATATATATATATATATTACAGTTGTCACCAATTCACTAACGGGCAGAGTTCTATTCAAGGAGGGGGTGTTGCACGCCCTCAGAAGTTCACACTTAACGCAAATTACGCAGATGGGCACACAAGTTTTATAATGAGGGAGATTAAATTCAGCAGGAAACACAAAAGATGGAAGAGAATTCCACAGAACCGAGGTGGCAGGAAAGAAGGAAGCACCGCAGCGAACTAGCCTGGAGTTACCAATATCCACACAAAACTCGTGCGCAGACACAGCACCCTTGTGCTACGAGATCGTCGTAAAGGTGGTGGTCACGCGAGTGACAAGCCTCGAGCACCTGCCGCTGCGGTACCTATAGAAAAGAGATAAAGCACCAACATCGCGCCGCAAAGATAGAGGGTCAAGAGAACTGGAAAGTACAGAACAGTTTATAAGTATTTTTAGCTATTGGATTCGACCCTGTCAAAAAAAAAGAACCGCAGACCAGAGCCCCAGATATGAGAGCAAAAAGTGCTCCACAACAAGGGCGGATGAGGCCCCTTCTATAGCTGGAGTAACTGAGAAGAGAAAAGTCTCGCAGTCTAAACAGAACTCCCAGTTTCTTTGAGGCCGCCCTAGCAACCGCTGTGATGTGAGGTTTCCAAGACATTTTTTTGTTTATGTTAAGGCCAAGGATGTTTATATTGTCAACAGGAGAGACGAGAGAACCGTCGAAAGAGATAGGAAAGTTGGAAGGTGTTTTAGAGAGGGCGATTTGTAGAAGTTGAGTTTAAAGAGTTGAATTTCACAAGATTGAGGCGACCCCACCGGGAAATCCTGTCCAGATCAGCAAGGATAGAATCGGAAAGATTAAGACAGAGTAAATTTTAGAAGTAAAAGAGGGAGCAGAATTAATATGAGTTGAAGAGTGTTGGACGTGTGCGCGCTTCCAACACTGAGGGAAAGTGTTAGTTTTGGAGACATAGAGAAAATAGTTGAAAGAGGGGCGGGGTCAGCACGGAGGGACATTCCCTCAAAATTCAGAACGCCATCCGGTCCACCCCGCCTT
>JABUQX010095083.1:15000-27500 GCA_015478945.1 Trachelipus rathkii
TACCCTAAATCAGAAAAACAGTAAATCAAACCAATCATACCACACTGCCCCCTCATCCATGATATATTGATCTATTGATCTATTGATTCAAGTCACATTTCGAGTATCATTTTAGACAAACATTACATAAACAAATTCTTTTTACACTGATCAACGAATATATGCTAACGTAACAAAGTTTTCACATTAATAAAGCTTACTTAGCATTATCTGAACTATGGATAGTAATATTTAACAAAAAATTATCATAACCTTACCTAACTATCATAATCACCAACAATAATTGCAAACATAACACCTGTTTTATTCAACATATATAAAATAACAGTTTTATCTGAAACATAACATAAAAATAGGTCCTTTGAATAAAATTATAGTAAAGTGTAATAGTTTACCGAATTTAAAGCAGTAAATCAGTAAATATAACCACCCGTCCCTTCCCCACCCTCCCCACCCCTCCCTCACCCATCCGTCCATGAACTTTTGATCTATCGATCTAATTATTCAGGTCACCATATTAAGTAATGATTTCGCTAAATATAGTACAAATAGAAGTTCTTGCGGCAATAATCCAATGAATATATGCTAACGTAACATTGTTTTCACATTAATAAAGCTAACATAGCATTACCAGAACTAAGAATATAGTGTACAATGACAAAACCTAACACACCTTATGCACGAATAAACTACTAACATTAACAAAGTTCCATACTTAACAACGGTAAAGTACCTAGCACAGCGTACAAAACGTAACCTATTCACACTTTTTCAAGCATATCTCTAACCTGCTACCTGGGACCTTATGTAACCGCTTACACCCCCCTTCGGGGTACCCCGAGATGGGTCTTCATGCATCTCTCTGGGGTGATCTCCATGTAGTGGGGCTCATCGCTGAAAATTGTTTGGTTATGTATAGTAAAGATTGAGCTTATGTTGATGTGGGGGCGTATTCGTGAAAGCATTTGTATAAACATGAAAGTAACCCTAATGATAAGCCTACCGTGTAAGCCTAACTGTACATCTGTGTGTCATATAGCGTCAAACCTCGGCAAGTAAGATAGTTAGGTTCTTTGCATGGTGTAGACAAGTTGGTTACGTTTTGTGATGCCTTGGTAGTTACTTTACTGATATTAATCAGTGTACTTTGTTAATGTTGACTGTTTATTCGTACGTAAGGTATGTTATGTTCTTAGTTTAGATGATATTAACTGTTAAATTTACGGTTGTTAAAACTTTGTTATATTTAATAAAATAATAATAATTAATAATAATAATAATATAATAAAATAATAATAATAATAATAATAATAATAATAATAATAATAATAATAATAATAATAATAATAATAATAATAATAATAATAATAATAATAATAATAATAATAATAATAATAATAATAATAATAATAATAATAATAATAATAATAATAATAATAATAATAATAATAATAATGTTCGTGTATGTGATAATAAAATAATATTTGGTCCGGTTATGTTATGGAACTTTGTTAATGTTGACGGTTTATTCGTGCGTAAGGTATGTTAGGTTTGTCGTTGTACATTATATTCTTAGATCATGCTATGATATGTTAGCTTTATTGATGTGAAAACTTTGTTACGGTAGCATATATTCGTTGGTCTGTATATAAAACACTTATTTTTTGTTATGTTTATCAAAATGATACTCGAAATATGGCTGGAATCGGTAGATTAATAGGTCAATAGATCATAGAAGGGAGGGTGAGGAGAGTGGGGCGGGCAGGGTGGGATTTCTGATTTACTGATTTACTGCTTTAAAATCAGTAAACTATTACACTTTACTGTGATATTTTATTCAAAGAACTTATTTTTATGTTATGTTAGGATAAAATTTTGTTATTTTTATGTTATGTTTGGTTAAAACTTTGTTATGTTTGCAATTATTCGTTGGGGATTATGATATTTAGACGAGGTTATGATGAATTTTTGTTAAATATTACGAAGTTGATGTAAAAATTTGTTACGTTAGCATTATATTCGTTGTCGGTATGATGATTAGACAGGGTTATGCTAAATTTGTTATATATTACATGTTAATGTAAAATTATCATTGATATGCTAGAGATATGCTTGAAAAAGTGTGAATAGGTTACGTTTTGTACGATGTGTTAGGTACTTTACTGTTGTTAAGTGCAGAAATTTGTTAATGTTAGTGTTTATTCTCGCACGTATGATGTAAAGGTTTGTCGTTGCACATTATATTCTTTAGTTCAGGTTAAATATTACTATATTAATGTAAAAACTTTGTTACGCTTCTCTTTCCTTCTCCGCATATATTCATGGTTAGTATATAAATATTATATTTTGTGTTATGTTTATCCGAAATGATACAAAATATGACTATAATCAATAGATCAATAGATCTAAAGGTCATGGTGGGAGGGGTGGGAAGTGGGTTTATGATTTGATTTCACTGATTTACTATTTAATGCTTTAAATCAGTAACCACAATTTACTATGATATTTATTCAAAGAACTTATTTATAAAAGGGTGTTTGGATAAAACTTGTTGTGTTGATAAAGTTGCCCGTTGGTCTGTTATAATTAGACAAGGTTACATAAATTGTTGTTAAATATTACTGTGTCAATGTAAAATTAACGTTAATATGTTAGAGATATGCTTGGAAAAAGTATGAATAGGTTACGTTTTGTATGTAAAGTTAGTTACTTTACTGGTGTTAAGTGTGGAACTTTGTTAATGTTAACAGTTTATTAGTGCGTAAGTTGTGTTAGGTTTGTCGTTGTACATTATTTTCTTAGTTCATATGATGCTATGTTAGCTTTATTAATGTGAAAACATTGTTATGTTAGCACATATTCGCTGGTTAGTATATAAAGACCTCATTTTTGTGCTATGTTTATCCGAGTTTGATACTGAAATGTAGATAAGAAACTAATAGGTGTTAATAAAATACCAACAACATGTTGAGATATGCTTGAAAAGTGTGAATAGGTTACGTTTTGTACGCTGTGCTAGGTACTTTACTGTTGTTAAGTATGGAACTTTGTTAATGTTAGTAGTTAATCGTGCGTAAGGTGTGTTAGTTTTGTCGTATGCATATATTCGTCGGTCTGTAATGTTATGTTAGCTTTATTAATGTGAAAACAATGTTACGTTAGCATATATTCATTGGTTAGTATATAAAGAATTTATTTTTGTACTATGTTTAGCCAAAATGGTACTTAATATGTGACCTAAATCATTAGATCGATAGATCAAAAGGTCGTGGACGGATGGGTAGGGAGGGGTGGGGAGGGGACGGGTGGTTTGATTTACTGATTTACTGCTTTAAATTCTGTAAACTATTACACTTTACTATAATATTTTATTCAAAGAACTTATTTTTATGTTATGATTGGATAAAACTTTGTTATTTTTATGTTATGTTTGGATAAAACGTTGTTATGTTTGCAATTATTTGTTGGTGATTATGATATTTAGGTAAGGTTATGATAAATTTTTGTTAAATATTACTATGATAATGTAAAAAACTTTGTTACGTATGCATATATTTGTTGGTCTGTATGATAATCTGACAAGGTAATGATACATTTTTTATAAATGTTACTGTGTTAATGTAAGATTAACGTTAAAATGGTAGAGATATGCTTGAAAAAAGTATGAATAGGTTACGTTTTGCATGCAATGTTAGTTACTTTCCTGGTGTTAAGTGTGGAACTTTGTTAATGTTATCAGTTTATTCGTGTGTAATTTGTGTTAGGTTTGTCTTTGCACATTATTTTCTTAGTTCATGTTACGCTATGTTAGCTTTATTGATGTGGAAACTTTATTACGTTAGAGTATATTCGTTGATCAGTATGATAATTAACCAATGTTATGAAAATTTTTGTTAAATATTACCATGTTAATATAAATTAACATTGTTATGTTAGAGATATGCTTGACAAAGTGTGAATAGGTTACGTATTTGTATGCTATGTTAGTTACTTTACTGTTGTTAAGTGTGGAACTTTGTTAACGTTAACAGTTTATTCATGTTTAAGGTGTGTCAGGTTTGTCGTTCTGCATTATATCCATAGTTCAGATGATGCTAAGTTTTATTAATGTGAAAACTTTGTTACTTTAGCATAAGGCCTGCTGATTCAGGTGTAGAGCAACGAATTTGTTTTTATGTTAAAAGTTAATCAAAAATGATACTTCCAAATTTAACTTAACCCCATAGGTTGGGTCGATCGGTAATGAGGGTTATGGGTAGTGTGGTATGACTGGTTTGATTTACTGATTTACTGATTTAGGGTATGTAAAACATGATAATTTTAGTAAAAATATGACCTGAATCAATAGATCAATAGATCAATAGATCATGGTTGGACAGAAGTGTAGGTTGGGTGGTTTGATTTACTGATTTACTGATTTAGGGTATGTAAAACATTACAATTTTACTAAAAAATTACTTGAATCACTAGATCAATAGATCAATAGATCACGGATTTTCCATCGTCCCAAAATGATGACCCCTCGACTTCATCTTTCAACTTAGGAGAGTAAAACGCACGAAGCTAGATCTAATGTGTGAGGATACGTAAAGTACTTGAATATTTTCTTCATTAATAAATTCTATAATTGGAGAGCTCAGAGATGGCGCGTTATCATGGCGCAGCACCCAATCGTCTGCAATGTCTGTTCTGGTTCGCTGAACTCATTTTCAAAGTTGTTCCAAGACATCTTTGTAAAGATGATTAACCTTAGTCGTCCTGAAGGTACAAAATTCCTTGTCCACAATACCACTGCTGCCGAAAAAAACAATAATTAGTGTTTTCACTTTGGACTTGTTCATACTTGCTTTCTTAGGACGAATAGAATTTTTTGTGTGCAATTCCGCACTTTGCCGTTTGGTTTCAAGATCGTACTTAAAAACCATGATTCATTGCCTGTATAACTTTATCCAATATATATATATATATATATATATATATATATATAGTTAAGATAGTGATATATATATATATATATATATATATATATATATATATATATATATATATATTATACATATTAAAGAAGGATGTATATATATATATATATATATATATATTATATATACATATTTATGGGCATTATAGCACATATATATTATTATATTATATATATATATATTATTATTATTATTGTTACATATATATATAAAGATAGTTATAGATATGTTATTATTATTATTATATATATATGAATTATATATATATATATATATATATATATATACATATATACATATATTATATATATATTATTATATTATATATATTATTATTATTAATATATATGAATATATATATATATATATACATATATATTAGTTATTATATATATATTTATATATTATTATTAGTATATATATATATATATATATTATATATATATATATATATATATATATATATATATATATATATTATATATATATATTTTTATATATATATATTATTATATATATATATATATATTATTATTATATATATATATATATTATATATATATATATATATATATATATATATATACATATATATAAGAAAGTCTTCATATTATTAACACAATGTGTTTGAAATCAGCTGATGCTTCAGCTTTGCAAACTCTTTAATAGCAGCAGCACGTTTAAGGTCAGGGAGTTTGGTGAAGAGTTCTTTTGCAAATTTGTCTAAACCGACATCTAATCCGTCATGTATTGCAGTGTATATTAGGGCCCTAAAATCCTCATTAATCTGAAATGTAAAAAAGGATTAAAAGTTATTACTCAAAGCTTTGATAAATAATCATTATCACAATCAATAAAATATTTGCAACATGCAGACATTCCTATTTATTTTTATCTGAATATTTATAATTAGGATATATTTATATATGTTTCAACTTAGAGTGTATTTTATTACTTTTTATTATTTCTATAAAGGTAAATTAAAAAAAAAAAAAACATTAAAATAACGGTTTATTAGCTGGTTTGATAAATAAAAATGTTGGTTTAAAAACTAAAACAACTCTGCCCACAGTATATGTTTTTGTTGAATTTTAACATTTTATATGTATTTTTATTGACAGCCACACAAAAGATTTAAGGAAATGCGGAAAAGCAAAGGTCCAAGATTCAGAGAGAACGAAAAGTAGATCACCAGTCGAGTAGCATATAATAGAAGCCATACTGGCAATCGAAGATAAGATTAGAAGATTTAATATGTTTCATCTTCCTGCTAAGAATAGATTTGGAAACCAAAAGGAACAGAGGTTAAAGTGGTTGGTTGATGGTTGAATTGTTGACCAGAGTCCCACTTCATTAACGCATGATGGATAATTAAACTCTTCCATCAGGAGGAAAAAGGTTGAAGTTGTGGGCAGTGAGGAAAACAGTTTACCAAGGTAAGATACAAGCTCAGATGTACGTTTTAAGGAACATTGATAACTTTAGTATTTTCCTGATTCTAGTGTTAAGCCCTAAATACTGTAGAAATAACATTTTAATAAGTTGAAAGAACATTTTGAGAAGAGAAATAGCTCCGGAATTGTCTAAAATGGAATTAGAAGCAATAGTTTGGACAGAGTTTAGCTTTAGCAGAGGTTAAGACAACAGTATTACTAACAGAGAGTACAAAAGGAGGGAGAGAGGAAGATGCAAAGTTGAAGTTAACATTTTAAAATTCCCAAATGTCAGAAAAAGAGTCAAAAAGATTGGTGCATTTTCAACGACGAAATTTTTTAGGGTCTCGAAGAGCTGATTTTTTTTTATTCCTGGATGTAATGTAAGAAGGGTAAAGCGGTTGGATGGAGGTCCCTGATCATCACAAAAGAGATGCCATTGGGACCGAGAGGTCCATCTTTACATTTCGACAGGGCTGTCTAGAATTCAAAGATTGTGAAAAGGCGGTTGTAATTGAAGTTCAAACCCTTTAGTGTGGAAAAGCCCGGAGGTGATGTAGTATTGAGGATTGTTTGGAGTCTCCGCTCGTAGTTTAATGAATTGCTAAAATGAATTAGTTGCGACAGATGTCCCAGGAATAATGTTCTCCTTAATATGCTAGAGATATTATCTAACGAAAAAATGAAAAAGGTTTTTCTTGCCTTCACCCACGGTGATCTCACTTCCCAGGCAGCGCTTTGGCTTCTATTGTTAACCTCTTTTGTTGAGTTCTCTACAGCGTCATTGCTAAAGCACATCTGTCGTTCTACTACTTCCTTTAGAGCTTTCGCTAATTTTCTTCCGTTTGGCAGTCTCTTTCTATTTCCCATAACACTTCAATGGGAATCGGGCACGAAACTCTTAAGTTTTCTTTGGACGCTCCTACTGCTAAACTTTAGGTTAATTCTTCCTCTTCGCGCGAGAGGTCCTCTAGTATTTTTTACTGGAGCTCTTCTTCTTCTATAAGCTAACATCTCACATGCAGAGTTTTCTAGGCATTCTTTAACGTTTGAGATCATCTGCTCCTTTAACTAGCTATCTTGCAGAGTGTTTGAGTTCTTCCAGAGATGAAAAAAAATTGTAGAAAAAATAGCTAACCCCTAAATCCCCTGACAAACTCTCTTGATTAGCAATTATTTTATTAATGGTATATGTTAATAATTGCTAACCAATAGATCGTGCTTGTTGATAAGCTTTTTACTCCTTGAGTTACGATGAAATGCTTAAGGTATCCAATATTGGAATTTGTTTGTATCGAATGACGGCGGCATTATTTTGACCTTTTCTGAGATATTGAACCCCAATCATTTTGTTCACTAGATTTTCTGTGGGATACTTAAATTCTCATCATAAAGAATAATTTTCGGGGTCTCTTTTGAATTTGAATTTTAAAAAAATTTTCGAAATCCCTATTTGTACATTAAGTTCACTTTCCTGTAACGCTCGGAGGTATTTTGATCTCATCAAACTTATATATATATTTCACAGTATTAAACCTTCCATCTTCATATATATATATATATAATATAATATCTATCATATTTATACTATTATATATATCATATATTATGCAATATATATACCTATATATATAATATATATATTCATATATTATATTACTAATACTAACTTATATATATATAGTATATGTCTCCCTAAAAGTAAGTGTGTACTGATGTGTATTTAATTATGTATTGGACCTTACCTGATATTAAGCATTTTTTCCTCTCATCCGAAGTACATGACAACATCCCCTTTGGGAGACGCTTTACACAGCGGTTTTCCAACGTTTCTTATTCCCTGTTTCATGAGCAGCACCGGCAGGTCGCCAATCTTTCCTTGAAGGATTGCTTTAGCATACTCATCGTGTTACACGTATTTTTTACATGTTTTCCATTCGTCCAAAATGATGACCCCTCAGACGTATCATTTTCAAAACTTAGGGAAGCAGGCCGCTACAAATCTGCCACTGAACTATGCAATTCTGGGCTGTGTGGGAGGAAATGGACCCAGTACTGTCAAATATTTTTTCTTCGCCACAAATTCTATAATTGAGAAGCTGCAGTGTGAGAAATATGGCGCGTTATCATGGTGCAGCACCGAATCGTCTGCAATGTCTGTTCATGGTTATCTGAACACTCTCTTTTCAAAGTTGTTCCATAGACATCTTTGTAAAAGATGTGATCAACTGTCTGTCCCTGAAGGTACAAATTCCTTGTCCACAATACCAACTCGCTGCCTCGAAACAAATTCTTAGTGTTTTCACTTGTGGACTTGTTCCATCTCTCAACGTGCTTTTCTTACAAGAGACCGAGGAGAATAATGCTTTTCCTGTGTGCAATTCCGCACTTTGCCCGCTGTTTGGTTTTCAAAGATCGTACTTTAAAAAACATGATTTCAATTCGCCTGTATACTACTTTTATCCAAAAAAAAAAATGTGCCCCAATTTCTCGAGTCTTTTTTCAAAGTACAAATTTTGAACTCCTTGGACAAAATTTTGACCTCTGTTTTCGCTTTTCTCTGCTCCAGAGACAAGTCTTCTCGGCGGCATCTGAGAGTCTTTTTTTGCCAAAATTTTTCGGCCCATGTTTGCACTACTGGTTCGTTAAAAATTCTTATGAAGCTGCACTCTTTATCCAACCAGTTTCCTTCGTGCAAATTCCACGTACTGTGCACTGAAGCGCAGTAGTCCTCTCTCCTACTGCCCAGCTCTAAGCACTTTCACATTTTCATGCGTTTTTGTTTGACGAGATCTGGTCTCTCCATTCACGCACAACGGGATCGTCCTTCACATTTGTTCCTCGGCCATCTTATGAAGCTCTTGTGCCACTTAAAAACCAATAATTCTCGGATAGAGTGGCATCTCCCCCATCAAGCTGCGTTTAAAAGAACCAAATTTCAGGTGGTACGAACCTCTTACATTTCCTCACTACAGATTTGCTAGCATACCGCTGTTTCATATTTACCTGCAATTCGCAAAAAAAAACGTACGAAGACTAGAAAACCGCGCCATTAACCCAAAAAACACAAACAAAAAGAGATGAGTGCCAAAAACGTAACAGGGTTTAGAACACATCGCCCACATGTTCTACAATAAACACTCCAACAGGATGGCACGAAACAAATCAAATGAAAAAAATTCACTGCACTTTTTTTTAACTTGTTTTTTTTATAAATAATAAATCATGATTTTTTTGATTTTTTTGAATTTCTTTTAATTTATTTTTAGTTTTTTTGTATATATTTAAGTGTATTTACACTTCAGATAGAAATAAAAAATTTAACAAATCAAAAATTATATATTATGAAGTTTTAAATATATATATTTTTTTCAATTTTCAGACAAACTTTTGGCATTGCAACCCGTCAGTCTGGAAACATTCTTTAGTGTTGGCTTATTCTTCTCCATTTGTTCCCATTGTAAGCATTTATAAACCCCAGAGCTAAGTGCCTAGTGTTAAAAATTGAAAAATTAATGCCAGATATGCACGACAAATTATGATTACCCTCAGTCTTTTTTGTATAAATGTCGTATAATATTATCATGTTAGTCGTCTGGTCCAGTATCTTGAATATTGTCTAGCAATTCTTAGCCATTTATTAAAGATAAAGGACATAGATATGCTGGAGAGGTCGGGCGCAACGTAAGCAACGAGGAGGTAAATTTTGGCTTTTGAGATACAAAGAATAAAAAAATCAAACAGGCGTCGAAGTCCTTGTCTAGTTTTAAGGTCTCATAGCGGCTTTTTTACGTATTATTCTTCATTTATTATTTCTCATAGGGTTTTTCTGGGACCAGTTAAGGAGGCGCCAATTCGGCTTCTTAAATACCCTTATTATCAATCATTTTCATTGGTTTGACTGGGACGTCTATTAAACAGAGCCATGCGGCTTCTTAATTAATTAATTTTCCTTTAGTTGACTGGGACAGTCTAAAAGGACCATGCAGCTTCTTAAGTATTTTCCTTATTTATTATGAGTTGACTGGGGAATTCTAGAGGTGTCAACTGCCGGTTTTCTTAAATTTATTATTTTTTAATTGTTAATTATATTTATATTATATACTATATATATATATAATATATATATATATATAATAATATCTATATATATACTATATATATATTTATATCCTATCTAATTATATATATATATATATTACTATATATTACTATAATAATAAAATATAACCATCTGGTGGTAATCCTGTTGACTAGCGTTGACAGTCTAGATATAAGCCTACTGCTGCTTCTTAAGTCATTTAATTCCTGCACTTTATTATTCAATTTATGGGTATTGATGGGACATTCTACAGAGGGCCAATGCGGGGCTTCTTAATTCTTCTTGGGTTTGACCTGTGCGGACAGTCTAATAAATAGACCATCGCGCGCTCTCTTAATATTATTCTTATTTATTATCGGCGTTAGCCCCTGGGAGCATTTCTAGAGGAGGAGTCTAAAGCAGCTCTCTTATTAATTATTCAGCAAATAATAATTAAGAAGGCTGCATTAACCCCCTCTAGAAAATGTCCCCGAGTCTCAACCCGCTATATAAATATCGATAATTTACTTACGAAGCCGCATGGTCCTACCTCTTTAGAACTGTCCCAGTCAACAGCAGTAAAAATAAATACATGAGAGAAGCCGCAATTGGCCGCTCTATATAAATGTCCAGTCAACGCATAATAGATAATAAGAATAATACTTAAGAAGCGTATGTGCGCCTTCTGACTGTCCAGTCAACTCCTAATAATATTAATGACTTCTAAAAAAATAATAATTAAGAAGCCACATCTCGCCCTTCCCCTTAGAATGTCAAAGGTCAACCATCATAAAAATCAAATAGAACAATACTTAAGTGCCCATGGTCCTTTTTTAGCACTGGTCCCAGTCAACCTAACTAAAAAATTCCCACTAAATAAAGAAGCCGCCAATTGGCCCCTTCTAGATGTCCAGTTTAACCCATAAATAAAATAAGCAAAATAATACTTAAGAAGCTGCATGGACCTATCTAGACTGTCCCAGTCACACCAATAATAATTAATATATTAAAAAATAATAATTAAGTCCACATTAGAATGCCCTCTAGAAGATGTCCTACGTTCAACTCAATTTAATAATTGAAAGAATAATAACTTTAAGAAGCCGCATGGTCCTTTTTTTAGACTGTCCCAGTCAACCAATAAAAATTAATCACTGAGAAGCCGCCATTTTGGGCCCCCCTCTATTAATGTCCCAGTCATCGCTCATATAAACATTTAAGAATTAAGAAATTAATTTTTAATAATCTAATTTAATGTAATTAATGAATAATATTTATAATTTAAACAAGGCCACATGGGTCCCTACTTAGAACTGTTCCCAGTCAAACCCAAATTCACAAGTAAATTAATTAATTAAGAATAATATTAAAAAAGGTCGCATTGGCCCCTCTAGAATGTCCCCAGTCAACCCATCAATAAATAATCAAATTAAGAATTATATTCATTCCTGAAAGCCCACGGTGGGCCTATCTAGGGACTGTCCCAGGTCCAAATCCATAATAATCTAATAATTTAAGAATAATTTATTCCCATTAAATTATTAATTAATGGGTTTGACTGGGGCAGTCTCTAGCTCCAATCCCATGCGGGATTCTGATTCTTATTCTTATTTTATTAATTTTTGTTGGTTGACTGGGGCAGTCCTAGGTAATTCACCATGTGGCTTCTCTTAATTATAAAATACTATTATCATTAATTACATCAATTATTCCCATTAATAAAAATTATTCCTTAATTCTTATTTTTAAAGGGTTGACTGGGACACCTTCTAGAGGGGCCAATGCTCGGCTTTTCTCCAATTATTTAGTTTATTTTATTAGGTTGACTTTGGGGACATCTAAAAATTACCGATCGGGCGGCTTCTTCATTTAAGTATTATTCTTTATTTCCTTATGAGTTGACTGAGGAATTATAGGAAACTGGGATCGAGGGATCAATGTAGCTTCTAATTTATTATTTTCCAATTTCCACTTAATTATTTAATTGGTTGCCTGGGATATCAGTCT